>OU383779.1:41549227-41765115 GCA_910950805.1 Acrocephalus scirpaceus scirpaceus | reverse complement strand
GGCGGGCAGGAGAAGTGCTGCGTGCACAGCGAGCGTCCTGGAGGTGCTCACCAGAGCCTCCTGAGGGAACAGGGCTCTGCTCTCTGGCTGGCAGCAGCCTGGGTTTGCTGCTGAGGCCGCAGGCAGGAGCTCAGGCACGTGAAGTGGCAGCGGGGCAGCTCGTGTTTGTAGGGGGCCCGGGCTGTGTGCCCAAAGCCACACGTGAAACACACTCAGGGAAGGAAGATGAGCTGGAGCTGGCGTGCTTGTGCTGCAAGGACCAGAAGTAATTCAGCCTTGCCAGAGTTTCTTAAGTGTTGTTGGTGTTTCCCGGGAAATGTACAACTTGGGGAAATGCCTTTGGAGGACAGGGGCTTGCTTCTCCAGGAAAGTGCCTCCCCAGGAGCCCCCAGTGTGAGCTGGGTGCAGCTGTCGCCCTTTGGCTCCCTGCGCTCCTTTCAGTCCTTGAGGCCCGTTGCCCTTGGCAGAAGGTGTGGGAAGGGACAAGGCTGTGAAGAGCAGCTTTGGCCCTGCCTGGGCCTGTGGACACCAAGCCATGCACTCGCAGCAGGTGTGTTCCCCTGCGCTGAGCACAGGTCTGAGCCGGATCATCTCTGCCCAGCTGAGAGCCCCAAAGCTCCTTGGAGCTGTGAATTCAAAGGCCTTTAAGCACACACAAATGTCATCTTCCCTAGCAGGGGTGTTTGAACTCTTGGCAAGATGCGTTGCCTCTTGCTTGCTGGAAGAGCGCCCCAGGGCCAGCACGCGCTGGGCTGTGCGGGCCAGGCACCGTGGAGAGCCCTTCCCTGAGCACTTGGCGGCCCAGGTGTGTCCCGGCCTGTCTCAGACACTCGGGGCAACGGATGGCTTCCATCCCGGGGCGGTTTGGGCGGGGCGGGGGCGGCCCCAGGGCACGTGGCAGCGTGTGCAAGGGCCGTTGGTGACACGGTGGAGCACGGTAAACCGTGGAACAGGTGTCCAAGCAGCCCGTTGGGACACACGCGGCTGTGCCTCAGTTGCTCAGTGCAGGCGACGGGAGGGAAGAGAGAGCGGAGCTGTGAGGAGCCCCCGCACAGCCAGAGCTCCTTCGCTGCCGACCCGGAGCATTCCAGGCATTACTCCTGTGGCCGGCCTCGCGGCCAGGCCGTGGGACTTAGCCACCTCAGTTGTTCACGAGGAGTCTCCTGTCATTGTGGCAGGAGCCCTCGAGAACAGAGTGCAGGACTTGCTGTCCTGTAGCCTCCCTGAGGCTTCTGTGTCGCAGGCGCCTTGAAGGCGCGACTGCGGCGCTCCCTGACTGGGACCTCTCCCGAGGCGCCTGTCCCAAAGGTGCCCTCGAGGTCAGACAGCGGGATGGCGGGCATGCTCAGCCTCTTCAGGGTGTTCCGGGGCAAAAACAAGAAAGGCCCTGCAGCTGCCCCGGCACAGCAGCCTGAAGAGCCGCAGCAGTTGCAGCCGCTGCAGGACGTGAGTGGCAGAGCTGGGCCGCAGGGCTGGTGCCTGTGCCCAGCCTGGCCCCATCCCATCCCATCCGATCCAACCCGCCCCTGTGGACATGGCCCGGACAGATGGAAACAGGGGCTGGGGCTGCCCCCCCGGCGGCCGTGCTCGGTCCCCTGGCCATCTGGGGCTGTCCCTGCCTGGGGAGCGCAGGCTGGGCTGTCTCGGGCCTCTCCCGCAGCCCCTCAGCTCTGGCCGTGCTCGCTCTTTGCCAGATGCAGGGAAGGACCGGACACAAGAGCAGGACCCCGCCCGGGCCGCTTCCGCCGAGCAGCGCAGGTACCTGCGGCCATCCCCACCCGGGCCGGGCCTGCCGGCCCTGCTCGGCCCAGCACCGTGCTTGGAGCACTCCAGGCAACGTCCCTCTCTTCCCGCCCTTCCCTCTGCTGCAGATCTTGCGCAGGTTCCTGCGCCTTCGGCGTAGGAAGACCGCCGCAGCAACCCAGGACGCAGCCCGGCCCGACTCCAGGCCCGCCGAGCTGCAGGCAAAGCCTGGTGCCAGCAGCGTCCTCCGAGGGCGCAGCAAACTCTGCCAGGGCCATGGCTCAGGGCAGGGCCAAGGCTGACGTGGGCCTGACTGAGGCCATGGCCACCACCAACGCCCTCAGCCGGGGGGCATCCTAAAAATGGACGCTGCACCCACGAAGATCAGCTCTCCCTCTGGAGTTTTCCAGGAGAAGAGTGTTTCTATCAGCAGCAGGTAAGCAGCCTGGGGCCAGGGCTGAAGGCCTCCCAGGATCGTGTGGGCCCTCAAGCCATGTCCGCTGGGCCCCCTCAGCCTTTGAGGCCAGCACAACGTGGTGGCAGGCAAGCAGTTCTTAGGGGAACTGGGGAAGTTGCTCCCTCAGACAGCACTCCATGCCTCCTCCAGGCGCCAGCCACGGTGAGGGACATTCCCCAGAGACTCGTGTCCCCTGTCACCGCGGATGCCGGGCTGCAAATGGACATCGTGAGGCTGGCTGAAGAACACCCTGCCCACGTGGTGATGAGCCTCCTGCATTGTGCCCCATCGTGTGACGGGTACGGGGCACAACTGCCTCCAGAGCTCAGGGCCTGTAGGGCCTGTAGGGCCTGTAGGGCCCAAGGCCCTGGAGAGCCTGTCCAGGGGGGTCTGCCGGACAGGCGGAGAGCTCCGGGCCCCTCGGGCCCCTCTCTTTCCTGAGCCTGCTGCCATGCTCCCTGCCTGCCCCTCAGGGCACCGGGGCTCTGTCACCCGGCCCCACGCAGCTGCGCGGGCACGGCAGTGACGCACAGCTCTGCTCCCACAGAGCTGCCGCCCCCTGATGTGGAGAACCATCGGCTCGTCAAGCGGCAGTGGAGAAGGTGCTTGCAGCGCTGCTCTCTGTGCTGCAGGACGGGCCGCTGCACAGCACCTTCTTCTCCAGAGGGGACAACGAGGCCATCTTTGCCCTGGCCGTGAGTCTCTGGAGCCGGCCTTTGCTCGCCCTCCAGGGCGCCTCTCCAGCAGCTCTCCATGCCCTCCCCGCCCTGAAGCTGGCTGAGCCACTCCTGCCACACTTGGAAAGTGTAAGGCTCTGTGCCCCCAGCCACAGGCACTGGACGCTGCTGGAAACTTTTTGCCCTGTGCAGCTTTGGGCCTTTGCCCCGGTGCCCAGAGAAGTTTGCTGAGCTCTTGTCCTTTCCTCCAGGACAACAGCCACGTGCAGCTGCTCTCCATCCAGCTCTTCTGCCGGGTGATGGAGCTAGCAGCGGGAGAGGGGGAAAAGCATCTCACGAGAGTCGTGAGCCAGAGCCTGTTCCCTCTCTTCCTGCGCTGGCATGATGAGAACCGGCGTGTGGCAGAGGTGAGGTTTTGTGGGATGCTGCTGCATCCCTGCGAGGGGGCTCGGCTGCCTCCGGCCCTGGCGCCTGGCGGGCTCCAGCCCTTGGCCGGCCCCGGCACAGGGACACGGGTCCTCCTGTGCCCTGGGCTCTGGTGCCACCTCCGGCTCTCTGCTGCTCTCCAGGCCTCTCGGGAAGCCCTGCTTTGTGCGGCACGCTTCCTGAGGAGGAGAGCTGGAGGAGCTTGCTGAAGAAGCAGCGGAGGATGAAGTGGCCGAGTCCTGGTAAGGACAGCCTGGAAGCCCAGGCGCAGGCCGGAAGCAGCCCCCTGGCCCCGGGGCTCAGCGTGTGGGGCTGGCAGCTGCGCCCCTGCCCAGCGCCGCCCCCAGGGGCGCCGGCCTGCGCCCCGCACGCCGCTCCCTTCCCTGGGCTCTGCGGGCCGGGAGGCCGGCGCTGGGCGCAGGGAGCCCCGGCCGAGGGGTAGGGCCCGCGCCAAGCCTTCCCTCCTGGCGCTCTCCGCAGCTGCTGGAGGACGAGAACCGAGCGGCCGAGCACCTGCGCTGGGCCCTGCCGTGCCTGCAGAGCCCGCAGAAGCGCCTGCGAGAGGCGGCCGTCAGGTGCATCGGTGAGCCACCAGCCCCGCGTCCTTGCCCGCCTCCCCGCCCGACTGCTGCCCCCGCAGGCAGCGGGCCCGGGCCCGGAGCGCTGCTGCCCCCTGCCCTCGGCGCTGCCGCCGCCCCGCCGCAGCCGTGCCCTTGCTTGGCCGCAGCATGCGGCAGGGCCCGGGCTGAGCCCCGCCGGGGGACGAGGGCGTTGTGGCCGCAGGGCCGGCAGCGCCCCGGGGGGCAGCGGTGCCGCCTGGGGCCGCCACGGGCTCTCTGTTGGCAGGGGTCGCCGGAGTGCTCATGATGGGGCAGAAGGAGGAGCTCCAGGT
Source organism: Acrocephalus scirpaceus scirpaceus (assembly GCA_910950805.1). Classification (NCBI taxonomy): domain Eukaryota; kingdom Metazoa; phylum Chordata; class Aves; order Passeriformes; family Sylviidae; genus Acrocephalus; species Acrocephalus scirpaceus. The sequence continues at coordinate 41,760,920 of OU383779.1, read as the reverse complement.
CCTCAGGGAGGGTGAGTGAGGGCAGCCGCCCGGCGGCGGGGTGCGCCGGGGCAGCTGCAAATCCTGGGCTCGGAGCTACGATCCCTGCCCGGGCTGCGGAGGGGTCTGCTCCGCTCCCTGTGCGGATGAGGGGTGCCGCGGGCCGAGCACGGAGAGCTTTCAGGGACACGGCAGAGCCGTGGCCAGCACCTTCCGGCCCCTGCCCTTGTCTCCCGCTCCCTCCTGGCCATGGCAAGAGCAGGGTGGGGTGGCCCTGATAGGAGGGTTTCCTTGGATTTCTGCAATCCAGCCTCTGACCCTGGCTCTCTTCCTGTTTTGCAGCCCTTCAAGCCCGAGGGAACACGAGAGCCCCTCCTTCCTCATCCAGTTCATCCAGCTGAAGTTCGATACAAGATCTGCTGAACTTCGTCGGCTGGATGAGCCTTTCGGCGACCTCCGGCTCCCACCTAAGATGGGAGCACCTGCAGAGCAGAGGGGACCATTCCGAGCTCCAGGCAGAGCTGTTGCTGGTCCCAGCTGAGCCTGTGGGAAGCTCCAGGAGCTCCTGCCCTCACCCTCCCAGTTGGCAGCTCCCTCCCTCTTCCTCCCTCCCCTCCCTCCTCCTTCCTTCCCTTCCCTTCCTCCCTCCTTCCCTCCAGCCCTCAGACCCTTGTTTGCCCATCCCAGTTTTTGCCTCCCAGCTCACCCCTTCCCTCCCTTTCCTTCCCTCAATAAACTGTTTGGTTTGTTCACTTCACTCGCGTCTCTGCGGAGCTGAAGCGGCACAAACCCTGAGCCCTGGGACACACAGGGCCCTGCTGCCGTTCTCTTCCGCGTTGTGTTCTGTGCACGGACAGAGAGGAGCGAGGGCAGCTCAGGCTGCAAAGGTCCCTGTCCTGCAGGTCCAGCTGCACAACATGGTGCACTGCAAGGTCGTGCTGAGCACGCTGAAGGGAACAAGGAGCCTGGGTTTTAGAGGAGCCAGCTTGAGTCTGCTCAGAACCCAGCCGTGAGGGATTCCACTGCAAGCATCCATGGGGAGGGCAAAAGGAGCTTGCAGTGCTGGAAGGTTTCACCAAGAGCTTCCTGAAAGCACAGCAATGCTCCATCCCTACACAGGGACAGGAGGAAGGCAGAACCAGAGGCCGTTGTGGCCTACCTGTGAGCTTTGGCTGTGCCTAAAAGCCAATGCAGCAGCAGCAGCCGAGTGGCTGAGACTCAGGGGCGCGACCGTCCCAGTGGATGGAGCTGTCAGGCCGTGCCTGCAGGCTGGCTGTGGTTCTGGCCCTTCTGGTGTCCCCACAAGCGAGGAATCGCAATCCCTGCCTCAGACCCAGTCAGAAACCCAGCCAAGTGAGACCAGAGGCAAGGGACCCTTCCTTCCCCTTCCCATCCCTCTTGGGCATGGCTGCAACCAGCCGCTGCATCTCCCTGCGCCTGTGTTTGGTCTCTGCTGACCCCAGAGCCGGCCAGCTGGTGCTCTCTTGTCCCAAGAGCGTTCTGGGCGGGCAGGAGAAGTGCTGCGTGCACAGCGGAGCGTCCTGGAAGGTGCTCACCAGAGCCTCCTGAGGGAACAGGGCTCTGCTCTCTGGCTGGCAGCAGCCTGGGTTTGCTGCTGAGGCCGCAGGCAGGAGCTCAGGCACGTGAAGTGGCAGCGGGCAGCTCGTGTTTGTAGGGGGCCCGGGGCTGTGTGCCCAAAGCCACACGTGAAACACACTCAGGGAAGGAAGATGAGCTGGAGCTGGCGTGCTTGTGCTGCAAGGACCAGAAGTAATTCAGCCTTGCCAGAGTTTCTTAAGTGTGTGTTGGTGTTTCCCGGGAAATGTACAAACTTGGGGAAATGCCTTTGGAGGACAGGGGCTTGCTTCTCCAGGAAAGTGCCTCCCCAGGAGCCCCCAGTGTGAGCTGGGTGCAGCTGTCTCCCTTTGGCTCCCTGCGCTCCTTTCAGTCCTTGAGGCCCGTTGCCCTTGGCAGAAGGGTGTGGGAAGGGACAAGGCTGTGAAGAGCAGCTTTGGCTCCTGCCTGGGCCTGTGGACACCAAGCCACGCACTCGCAGCAGGGTGTGTTCCCCTGCGCTGAGCACAGGTCTGAGCCGGATCATCTCTGCCCAGCTGAGAGCCCCAAAGCTCCCTTGGAGAGCTGTGAATTCAAAGGCCTTTAAGCACACACAAATGTCATCTTCCCTATCAGGGGTGTTTGAACTCTTGGCAAGATGCGTTTGCCTCTTGCTTGCTGGAAGAGCGCCCCAGGGCCAGCACGCAGCTGGGCTGTGCGGGCCAGGCACCGTGGAGAGCCCTTCCCTGAGCACTTGGCCGGCCCAGGTGTGTCCCGGCCTGTCTCAGACACTCGGGGCAACGGATGGCTTCCATCCCGGGGCGGTTTGGGCGGGGCGGGGGCGGCCCCAGGGCACGTGGCAGCGTGTGCAAGGGCCGTTGGTGACACGGTGGAGCACGGTAACCGTGGAACAGGGTGTCCAAGCAGCCCGTTGGGACACACGCGGCTGTGCCTCAGTTGCTCAGTGCAGGCGACGGGAGAGGAAGCGAGAGAGCGGAGCTGTGAGGAGCCCCCGCACAGCCAGAGCTCCTTCGCTGCCGACCCGAAGCATTCCCAGGCATTACTCCTGCGGCCAGCCTCGCGGCCAGGCCGTGGGACTTAGCCACCTCAATTGTTCACGAGGAGTCTCCTGTCATTGTGGCAGGAGCCCTCGAGAACAGAGTGCAGGACTTGCTGTCCTGTAGCCTCCCTGAGGCTTCTGTGTCGCAGGCGCCTTGAAGGCGCGACTGCGGCGCTCCCTGACTGGGACCTCTCCCGAGGCGCCTGTCCCAAAGGTGCCCTCGAGGTCAGACAGCGGGATGGCGGGCAGAGTGCTCAGCCTCTTCAGGGTGTTCCGGGGCAAAAACAAGAAAGGCCCTGCAGCTGCCCCGGCACAGCAGCCTGAAGAGCCGCAGCAGTTGCAGCCGCTGCAGGACGGTGAGTGGCAGAGCTGGGCCGCAGGGCTGGTGCCTGTGCCCAGCCTGGCCCCATCCCATCCCATCCGATCCAACCCCAGCCCCTGTGGACATGGCCACGGACAGGATGGAACAGGGGCTGGGGCTGCCCCCCCGGCGGCCGTGCTCGGTCCCCTGGCCATCTGGGGCTGTCCCTGCCTGGGGAGCGCAGGGCTGGGCTGTCCTCGGGCCTCTCCCGCAGCCCCTCAGCTCTGGCTGTGCTCGCTCTTTGCCAGATGCAGGGAAGGACCGGACACAAGAGCAGGACCCCGCCCGGCCGCTTCCGCCGAGCAGCGCAGGTACCTGCGGCCATCCCCACCCGGGCCGGGCCTGCCGGCCCTGCTCGGCCCAGCACCGTTGCTTGGAGCACTCCAGGCAACGTCCCTCTCTTCCCGCCCTTCCCTCTGCTGCAGATCTTGCGCAGGTTCCTGCGCCTTCGGCGTAGGAAGACCACCGCCGCAGCAACCCAGGACGCAGCCCGGCCCGACTCCAGGCCCGCCGAGCTGCAGGCAAAGCCTGGTGCCAGCACAGCGTCCTCCGAGGGCGCAGCAAACTCTGCCAGGGCCATGGCTCAGGGCAGGGCCAAGGCTGACGTGGGCCTGACTGAGGCCATGGCCACCACCAACGCCCTCAGCCGGGGGGGCATCTCAAAAATGGACGCCGCACCCACGAAGACTCCAGCTCTCCCTCTGGAGTTTTCCAAGGACAAGGTGTTTATCAGCAGCAGGTAAGCAGCCTGGGGCCAGGGCTGAAGGCCTCCCAGGATCGTGTGGGCCCTCAAGCCACGTCCGCTGGGCCCCCTCAGCCTTTGAGGCCAGCACAACGTGGTGGCAGGCAAGCAGTTCTTAGGGGAAGCTGGGGAAGTTGCTCCCTCGACAGCACTCCATGCCTCCTCCAGGCCAGCCACGGTGAGGGACATTCCCCAGAGACTCGTGTCCCCTGTCACCGCGGATGCCGGGCTGCAAATGGACATCGTGAGGCTGGCTGAAGAACACCCTGCCCACGTGGTGATGAGCCTCCTGCGCTGTGCCCCATCGTGTGACGGGTACGGGGCACAACTGCCTCCAGAGCTCAGGGCCTGTAGGGCCTGTAGGGCCTGTAGGGCCCAAGGCCCTGGAGAGCCTGTCCAGGGGGGTCTGCCGGACAGGCGAGAGCTCCGGGCCCCTCGGGCCCCTCTCTTTCCTGAGCCTGCTGCCATGCTCCCTGCCTGCCCCTCAGGGCACCGGGGCTCTGTCACCCGGCCCCACGCAGCTGCGCGGGGCACGGCAGTGACGCACAGCTCTGCTCCCACAGAGCTGCCGCCCTGATGTGGAGAACCATCGGCTCGTCGGAGCGGCAGTGGAGAAGGTGCTTGCAGCGCTGCTCTCTGTGCTGCAGGACGGGCCGCTGCACAGCACCTTCTTCTCCAGAGGGGACAACGAGGCCATCTTTGCCCTGGCCGTGAGTCTCTGGAGCCGGCCTTTGCTCGCCCTCCAGGGCGCCTCTCCAGCAGCTCTCCATGCCCTCCCCGCCCTGAAGCTGGCTGAGCCACTCCTGCCACACTTGGAAAGTGTAAGGCTCTGTGCCCCCAGCCACAGGCACTGGACGCTGCTGGAAACTTTTTGCCCTGTGCAGCTTTGGGCCTTTGCCCCGGTGGGCCCAGAGAAGTTGGTGCTGAGCTCTTGTCCTTTCCTCCAGGACAACAGCCACGTGCAGCTGCTCTCCATCCAGCTCTTCTGCCGGGTGATGGAGCTAGCAGCGGGAGAGAGGGAAAAGCATCTCACGAGAGTCGTGAGCCAGAGCCTGTTCCCTCTCTTCCTGCGCTGGCATGATGAGAACCGGCGTGTGGCAGAGGTGAGGTTTTGTGGGATGCTGCTGCATCCCTGCGAGGGGGCTCGGCTGCCTCCGGCCCTGGCGCCTGGCGGGCTCCAGCCCTTGGCCGGCCCCGGCACAGGGACACGGGTCCTCCTGTGCCCTGGGCTCTGGTGCCACCTCCGGCTCTCTGCTGCTCTCCAGGCCTCTCGGGAAGCCCTGCTTTGTGCGGCACGCTTCCTGAGGAGGAGGGAGCTGGAGGAGCTGCTGCTGAAGAAGCAGCGGAGGATGAAAGTGGCCGAGTGCCTGGTAAGGACAGCCTGGAAGCCCCAGGCGCAGGCCGGAGCAGCCCCCTGGCCCCGGGGCTCAGCGTGTGGGGCTGGCAGCTGCGCCCCTGCCCAGCGCCGCCCCCAGGGGCGCCGGCCTGCGCCCCGCACGCCGCTCCCTTCCCTGGGCTCTGCGGGCCGGGGAGGCCGGCGCTGGGCGCAGGGAGCGCCCGGCCGAGGGGTAGGGCCCGCGCCAAGCCTTCCCTCCTGGCGCTCTCCGCAGCTGCTGGAGGACGAGAGCCGAGCGGCCGAGCACCTGCGCTGGGCCCTGCCGTGCCTGCAGAGCCCGCAGAAGCGCCTGCGAGAGGCGGCCGTCAGGTGCATCGGTGAGCCACCAGCCCCGCGTCCCTGCCCGCCTCCCCGCCCGACTGCTGCCCCCGCAGGCAGCGGGCCCGGGCCCGGAGCGCTGCTGCCCCGCCTGCCCTCGGCGCTGCCGCCGCCCCGCCGCAGCCGTGCCCTTGCTTGGCCGGCAGCATGCGGCAGGGGCCCGGGCTGAGCCCCGCCGGGGGACGAGGGCGTTGTGGCCGCAGGGCCGGCAGCGCCCGCGGGGGGCAGCGGTGCCGCCTGGGGCCGCCACGGGCTCTCTGTTGGCAGGGGTCGCCGGAGTGCTCATGATGGGGCAGAAGGAGGAGCTCCAGGTCCTCAGGGAGGGTGAGTGAGGGCAGCCGCCCGGCGGCGGGGTGCGCCGGGGCAGCTGCAAATCCTGGGCTCGGAGCTACGATCCCTGCCCGGGCTGCGGAGGGCTCTGCTCCGCTCCCTGTGCGGATGAGGGGTGCCGCGGGCAGAGCACGGAGAGCTTTCAGGGACACGTGGCAGAGCCGTGGCCAGCACCTTCCGGCCCCTGCCCTTGTCTCCCGCTCCCTCCTGGCCATGGCAAGAGCAGGGTGGTGGCCCTGATAGGAGGGTTTCCTTGGATTCTGCAATCCAGCCTCTGACCCTGGCTCTCTTCCTTTTTGCAGCCCTTCAAGCCCTGAGGGAACACGAGAGCCCCTCCTTCCTCATCCAGTTCATCCAGCTGAAGTTCGAACAAGATCTGCTGAACTTCGTCGGCTGGATGAGCCTTTCGGCGACCTCCGCTCCCATAAGATGGGAGCACCTGCAAGCAGAGGGGCCATTCCGAGCTCCAGGCAGAGCTGTTGCTGGTCCCAGCTGAGCCTGTGGGAAGCTCCAGGAGCTCCTGCCCTCACCCTCCCAGTTGGCAGCTCCCTCCCTTCTTCCCTCCCTCCCTCCTTCCCTCCCTCCTCCCTTCCTTCCCTTGCTCCTTCTCTCCCTCCTTCCCTCCAGCCCTCAGACCCTTGTTTGCCCATCCCAGTTTTTGCCTCCCAGCTCACCCCTTCCCTCCGCTTTCCTTCCCTCAATAAACTGTTTGGTTTGTTCACTTCACTCGCGTCTCTGCGGAGCTGAAGCGGCACAAACCCTGAGCCCTGGGACACACAGGGCCCTGCTGCCGTTCTCTTCCGCGCTGTGTTCTGTGCACGGACAGAGAGGAGTGAGGGCAGCTCAGGCTGCAAAGGTCCCTGTCCTGCAGGTCCAGCTGCACAACATGGTGCACTGCAAGGTCGTGCTGAGCACGCTGAAGGGAACAAGGAGCCTGGGTTTTAGAGGAGCCAGCTTGAGTCTGCTCAGAACCCAGCCGTGAGGGATTCCACTGCAAGCATCCACGGGGAGGGCAAAAGGAGCTTGCCGTGCTGGAAGGTTTCGCCAAGAGCTTCCTGAAAGCACAGCAATGCTCCATCCCTACACAGGGACAGGAGGAAGGCAGAACCAGAGGCCGTTGTGGCCTACCTGTGAGCTTTGGCTGTGCCTAAAAGCCAATGCAGCAGCAGCAGCCGAGTGGCTGAGACTCAGGGGTGCGACCATCCCAGTGGATGGAGTGCTGTCAGGCCGTGCCTGCAGGCTGGCTGTGGTTCTGGCCCTTCTGGTGTGCCCACAAGCGAGGAATCGCAGTCCCTGCCTCAGACCCAGTCAGAAGCCCAGCCAAGTGAGACCAGAGGCAAGGGACCCTTCCTTCCCCTTCCCATCCCTCTTGGGCATGGCTGCAAACCAGCCGCTGCATCTCCCTGCGCCTGTGTTTGGTCTCTGCCGACCCCAGAGCCGGCCAGCTGGTGCTCTCTTGTCCCAAGAGCGTTCTGGGCGGGCAGGAGAAGTGCTGCGTGCACAGCGGAGCGTCCTGGAAGGTGCTCACCAGAGCCTCCTGAGGGAACAGGGCTCTGCTCTCTGGCTGGCAGCAGCCTGGGTTTGCTGCTGAGGCCGCAGGCAGGAGCTCAGGCACGTGAAGTGGCAGCGGGCAGCTCGTGTTTGTAGGGGGCCCGGGGCTGTGTGCCCAAAGCCACATGTGGAATCACTTAGGTAAGGAATGGCATTCTAGCAAAGGAAAGATAACTTATGTTTAGGGAAGGAATACATCCTACGAGTACTGAGAATTCCTGAATACTGAAGCATATGGTCGTGTCTTCACATATAATCACATTTAACACTTTTTTTTTTCACAATGACAATGTTCAGGAGATTAAGATTTGCGAATGCATTAGAGAATACATGTTCTATTGATACTTTTAGAGAACTGTTTCACTGCTGATAGCTGGTATGGTTGGAAACAGCTGAAGGAGAACATCTCTATCCAAACATATTTCTCACTGTTACAGATGAGTGTGTTTTTCCAGTATCTAGGTAACCAGAAACACTTCTCTTCAGCTTGTTGGCCTTTGGACTCTTCTGTTTTAAGTAGAGAAAAAGTGAGAAAGAAGAAATTGGGTTAATAGTTGTCTGTGCTAAAGAGAGGTGCACAGCTTTATCTCCTCAAGGGTGGACCAGCCTCTGCAGTTAATATGCACTGTGTAAGGGCTCCTGAAGCCACTGAGACTTGCTTTGTTCTGTTGTCGGACCACTTTGGAATTCTGCTTGGGAAAGCCCTCACTGACAGTTTTTAGGCCACAAGTGGGTTGAACTGCATTTTTAGTCATTGAAGTGCACAGGAAAATGCAACTGGATCCTCAATTTGACCTTGAAAAATGAAATGCTTTGAAGTGTAGGATTTGCTTCACAGCAGCAATATAAGAACTCTGTCTGCTGGGCTTTAATTTGGTATTGTCTGAAGCTCTTTTATCTTGCCAGATTTCCAGAGGACATTTACTTTCAAATCTCTAGGGAAATCCAGATTTCCAGAGGACATTTATTTTCAAATATCTGAGGAAAAGGAACTAATTTTCTATTGCAAACACATTGAAAGGCAACAGAACATAATTCTGTGGGTTTGCCACTGACATTACCTGATGAAATAATAATGAATATTTTTAATAAGAACAGAGGAGATTTTTTCAGCTGCAATGAGAACCAGAATAATTCCATCATATCTGTCCTTGGATTTCTGAATGGTTTTGCAGAGAAAAAGATGCAAGTGATTTCCACAGATTTCTAAATTTCATGCTAGGAAGAGAAGATGTTCATAGCAAGTTGTCTTGGTTTTGAAAGAAGACAGGTATCTGCTAAAGAGAGACAGGGCCTCTCTTGGGATGGATAACTCAAATCCCCTTCCGTCAAATTATTATAATTTAGAAAATTAAAACGGCTCTCAGGCAGAGATATGGGGATAGGAATAACAGTTCTTTACTAATAGTATAACAAGGCAAACAAACAACAACAACTACAGCAATTAATAGCGAAAACAGAACCAGGGACCTTGACGGAGCTTGGTCTCACAAAACCCGGGGCAGTCTGGTCTCTGGGGACTCTAAAAAAAAGGTACTAAGCTGGAACGGTGGGGGATCCCGGGCTGGTGGATCGGATGAAATTCGGAGCTCCATCGGTGGTCACTGGGGGGGGCAGGGATGTTTGGCAGGGAGGGCAGTGCGGGCCCGCGGTGCAGAGCAGCTCTAAAACAGCGCCGAGGCAGTGGGACAGGGCTGAGCCAGCTCCAGCAGGGCAGCAAAGGAGGAATCAGGATCTTCCTGGGCACACGAGCAGATGATAGTAGCTCTCTTCAGGATCAGATCCCGGTGGTGCCAGTGAGAAACCCATGCAGCAACGGCAGCCTCGTCTTCTCCCGATGCAGACCACACCAAAAGTGAAGCTGCCCTCCAGCACCGTCTTTCTCCCCGCCCCTCGAGAGAAACTCGCAGAGACAAAGGGTGTAGCCAAATGCCAGGGTCCATCTTTTTTTGTTTCAGCTGAGCACTGATAAGTACCAGCCATTAGCTGCCAAGCAACCCTTGGGAAAAAATTCTATAGGTGAAAAAGAAAAGAAACCTAACCCCCAACATTAATGTATATGGTAAGATTTTAATGGAATATATTGTTTTATGCAATACCTTTTAGTTGTATTTTAATAAAGACTTCAAAACATGTTTGAAGGACGTCTCTGTATATATATTTCACTTCTATTAACTGCAAAAATAATCTTCTCCTATTAGATCTGTGTACTAATTTGCCATCTTTATAGACAGCAATAAATATTTACATCATCAATAACATTAGATACTAACAGAAACATTGGTTTGGAAATAAACTAATGAAAATAAATTGAAATATACAACCATGTTAAAAGGAAAAGTTCAGATGTAAATCACTCCATCCTGGAAAAGAAAGGACTTGATTTCCCTAGAAATTGGATATCAAATTCACTTTCCAGCTTTTATTGGGTATTGCTTTTACTTTTCCCTCTGACATTTCAGGCTTTCTGTAAGAGGCACTGATGTGTTTTCTGCCCGGTGTTTTCTGTTTGGCAGAACCTTTATCACAGGCATACAAACCTTTTCGCCCCAGAAAATGTTTCCAGATCAATGTTTCCAAGTGATCTGTTCAGAACCCACAGGTGCCAGAATATTGATTTCTTGCTCAGGACCAGAGAAGAGCCAAATCAGGATAGGTTAGGAGGATAGGATTGTTGAGATGTAGAGAAGCTCTTCCGCAGGGAGTGGGGCAGGGAGCGCGGCAGGGAGCGCAGCTGGGCACACACAGGGGAGCAGCAAGGGCTGCAGACAGCTCGGATATTTGGAGGGGTGTGTCTGGAAGGGTGAAGATGGCAGCTATCCAAGAGGGTGAGCAGGTCACTGCCCCTACATAAGCACATGGACTGACACAGATCGCTGTCCCAAAGCACTGCCACACCACCTGCACATGGAGCTGTTGGTGGGTGTGAGAGCTGGCACAAGCCCCTGGTGCAGCAGTGAGAGGCAGCCTTTCCAAACTGCACCCCGAAGGGATTAATTTGAACTGGGAACCCAGTAAGGTTTCAGAGTCTATCTACATGAAACACGAAGTCAGCCACCATCATTCTTGTCACAGCAGCCTTAAAAACAGGGCTCTGCTCTGCCTCTCCCGTCATCCTGCTTCCAGCCCATTCCAACTCACAATATGACCCAGTGTGTGTGATGATCTGGTATTTGTGTTTGTCGACAGTAGGAAACATTGTGGTTTTCCACACTGAGCTTCTGAAGCCTCACAGCTTTTGTTTAAATGATCCTTATTGTTTCCAAATAATTTCAGTGCATAAGTCTTCTGTTGCCAGACTGAGAGCTAAATAGTTCATCTTACATAGTTTAAAGAGTTCTCACATTTCCACAAGGTTTGGCTACTGAAGATTGGAATCTGTGTCCTACTTCCTTTTAACACACTGTAAAACATACTTTTAGGTTTGCTGGTTATTTTCTGTGGCCTGTGGAGCAAGCAGTCAGATAAACTTCTGACTTGGACCAAGAAGTTTGCAGTGGACATGATTTCAAAGAAACAATTTCTTTCAAGCTTCAGGCTGAATGCAAAATTAAATTTTTATCTTAGAATCCTTTACAGTGTGGGTGAAATCAATGGTGCCCTCTTGCATGTGCAGAATGATACACCCACCAAAAATTATGCATTTTACCAGCAGCAGTTGAGTCATAAGCAACAAGTAACAAACAGGAGCAAACAAAACCCCACATATATTCCAGCCTTTTTTCCCTGTGAACATGCCCATGGCTGAAGTCATAGGATGTTCCACTGCAAATAAACAAACAATGCAATTGCATAAAAGACAGCTCATCTGTTTGAGAAAACATGGGCCAATTTAGAGCAAGTTTTGATAACAACAATGCAACTGCTGTAAAATACACCGTGTGACACTAAACAGCTTGACCCTGCTTGGTCTTGCTTTCCATAGCTGTTGCTCTAATCTTTGGACAAAGGAACATGTTGTAATCTGAATTATTATCTTTATTATAAAAACAGTAGCAAAACAAAGGATTGACACTTAATGATTTACCACTGGATAAGAAAATAGATAAGAAACCGGATAAGAAAATGCATGAAGGAATTCTTTATAACTATTAAGCTATGTCTAGAATACCTCTCATTTTAGGAATCACCTATTATTGACTTTGCCTTGAACCAAACCAAAGTTCTGAAGAAGGCTGAAATGGTCAATTAAAAGTAGTCCCTTTTTTCTGTTCAGTACTGATTTTTATAATTTATTTTTCCTGATACCCCAGTGGTTCTCCAAGTAGAACTTAGGTAGAAGATTAATGTATCATTTTAATGGAAGTTCTTGTACATACACACTCAGAAGCACTAGCAAGTAGCAAAACAAAACTGGTAATGAATTCTTTAGAACCTCCTTATACGACAGAAGCCAGGCTGTAAACCGAAATTAGCTTATTGCTAGAGCATGCAGAAGTTCTGTAATCATTAACGTTCATATCCACCCTCTCAATGTAAGGGTAGGGGAAGGAAGTCAGGATGTCAACCTTTGAGGGCCTGGCATGCACAGCAGAAAGTTGTCATCTCTGTAGTGGATGGCAAGAGGTTATTTAAATGACAATTACTGCAACACAGCCAACCATGCCAGCATTTCCAAGTCAGGCTTAAGGGCCCCGAGAACACCGGATTTCCCCTTTGTGGAAACCAAGGTCAGGATGCCCTGTCCTTCCACAGCAACCTCATCCGTATCACACTCCCACCCCAACAGAGCTTCCAGGAGGCAAGTACTCCTTTCCCTTCCCTTTGTGGGAAATGCAGAGGGAGGAGAAGGAGGGAGCTGGACTGCTTGCTCATACCTCTCACATCACATTAACATGTTTTTTTGGCATTGAATGTGGCTAGCTAGCAAAGGGGTTGGGAATGCTTCCCTCTTGTTTGGTAAGGGCCTCATTATCTTGCAGCTTCTCTGGCTTTTCTGCTACAAAAAGGAAAGAGAGAGAAGAAAAAAAAAAAAAACAGAAAAAGGAAAAAAAAGAAAGGAAGAGTGAAACAAAGAAGATTGGGAAGAGGGAAAAGCAAAGGCAAATCTGTTTCTCTTTCTCTCTCAAATCTCTTTCATTTTTCTGTAGAGCCAGATCTGCTGCAAGTTAGCAGAAGGTGTTGCACAACTCTGTAGCTAATCAACAGAACTGGTATCTTTTTTATTTAATTGCTCATAAAAAAAGCAAAATTAAATACTTTGCTTGGTACTTTGTTCCCAGTCCAGCTGTCTTCAAGTAAGCATTTACCAGGGAATCAAAAGATTAAATGTATTTTCCTTGTAATGGAGCAGACAAGCAACACATCTAACACTCACTGTTATGCTACTAACCACCACCATGTATATGTAGTTTTTTCTGTTATTTTTATTACCTATTCTTAACAATAACTGCTTTCTAGCTGAAAAGTCCCTGTTTTTGACACTTTTCTTTTTTCATTGTATTGTCATACTTTCATACTGTCTACTGGCTATTGTTTTGTATGTTATTGGGCAAACTACCCTAAACCCTGGAGAATGAATGCTATGACTTCCACTGGCAGGGCCCCTAGAGGAAACCTCAGAGCCCCAGGTATGGATGTGGAAGCCCCTGGGAGCTGAGCAGGGTGCCCGTGGCCTGCAGGGTGCTGTGCCTCCCCGGCACTGCCTGCCCTGGAGCAGGAACACCACGGACATGGACATGGAGAGCCCAGCCCAAAATGCAGCCCTGAGCACTGGGGAAACGTGTGTCTGCCACTGCTGACTGAAAATTAGGGTAATCAACGGCAGGGTGCATTTCTGCGCCTCTAATACACGCAGCTAATTACACTGAGCTATAATCACCTAATGCTAATTTTGACATGATACGGTGAATGAAGTTACATAGAATGTTAACGCTGGCTTGAGGTACTTGGAAGATCTGTTTCCTGGGGAATCAATGAGAAGTAGAAACATTTCCTCAAGCATATCTATATATTAAGAAGATCAAATAATTTTTTCATGCTTTAAGATGGAGATTGGTACAGGTTTCACCAATGTCAGCTACATATTAGTGCCCAAACTGTTGCAGTAGTACCTGTGCCATTTGTGTGTTTTATAGGTCCTATTTATTTTTTGGATAACTGGAAAAAAATTGAATCCCATAGTTACAATCAGATAGGTTCACTGGAATGCATTGTTCAAGCACATTATTCCTCTAGACATCCTTTCAAAGTAGCAATATAATAGGATATTGACTGCATATGAATTGATGGAAAGAATAAAGGCTAGTTGTGACCAAATCATTGAACTTTTCTGATTCAAGTTTTGATCAATAATGTATTAATTTAGAACCTGAGCAGAAACCTTTTACCTTTTTCTCCCTCTCACACTTTCTAGCTTTCTTTTATCAGTCTCTTATCTCTCAGCATTTAAAAGGGACCCCATCATGGTTCTGTGCAATGAAATGGAGGCAGTGAAATTGTGACAGGTTACCAAACTGTAACTTTTATATAAAATGTGTTATTGTGTTGCTGTGAAAAGTCTTTTTAGTTATTGCAAGATACCAGAGAATTGTGAGCCAGCTTTGGAGCACTCACCCTCTTATTATCAAACTAACAGCAAACACCATCTTTTCATCTGCTGCTGTGTGCCTTGGCTGACATCTTTCATGTCCCAGCCAAGCTGTAGGATTCTCAGCTCTAGGCACCCTCTCAGAAATGCTCAGCTATATATTTTTGGATTATTGGATTCTTGAAAGTATAATTTCTGTCTGGTGGTAGCAAACAAAATGGAACGGATTAGATTAGATGCTGATTTACATGTAACTATGTACTTAGCTATTACAGGAATTACCAAGAGTATCTAATATCTAAATAAGTTATTTTTCAATTGTTTTCATGGAAGATAGGAAAATCTCAGAGCTGATAAACTTCTCTGTGATTTACAAAATCCTATATCCTGTATGTCGTAAATTCCCTGTATGACTGTGTACAAGTCATTGTGATTGCCAGTTAAGAAAGTCCTGGAGAACCATGTTTAATCTTAAAAAATATGTCCTTGTTTATTCAAAAGGAGTACACATGTGCTTAATATGAAACTAATGCCTTTGTCTTTCTGACCAGGAAGGGGACTCTTTCTGTGCCTATAATAATTATATCACTTCAGTTCAGAACATCACATCATTAGCCAGTTGTTTTTTTTTTTTTTCCTTGCCGCTGGGAATGAGGACCTCTGAGTAATTCCCTGATCTGTCTTTCCACTTCAGACTGTAATCTATGTAAAGTTCCTAATTTGTTATATAAGGGAAATGTCATCTAATGTGAGGTAGCCTGGTACCACTGTAATACAAGTGATAAACAGCAATATCTCATAATCTAATGGCTTTTTTCTTCTACAAATAAAGTCAGTGGCAAGGTCTTATATAAAGATTCAAAGGGAAAAAAATACATTGTGGTTCATATATTTTCATAATTAGTCTCACAATGACCTGCAAACATGGTCCAATTTATGTGATTACCTGATCAAGTGAAATAGATCTCTCTAAAGACTGTGATCTGCAATTACTGGAGACAAAAGTGCAGTACATTTGCTATGTATGTTTTAGCTTGCAATGAAGAGATTGCTTCAATGCATTTTTGTCCAAACTTCTTAAGCATTTTGCTTAGAATTCATAACCGTTAGGAAAGAATTGGAGAAGTGGAAAAGATTCTTTCACACAAAATACCCCAAAGCACATGTGAATTTTTAATTAATACTATGTTCCTATAAATACAGTCACAGCTGCAGTTCACTTTGAAGTGAATGGATCTGCTCACATCACATAGTCGGACTGGGAATGTATTTATGTACAAACGTCCATATGTGAAATCATCCTGGTCTGGAAGGTTCTTTTTATCCTGTTTATCTAAAATAGCTTCAAATCCCTAAGTGCAAGAATGAATCACGAAGAGGGCAGGGAGAGACGCTTGAAGTATTTTGGTGTTCTGTTTCTGGTCAGAAATACATTTTTCAAGTAAATTTTATGAAACATTATGCCAACCACATGCTGGAAGTGACATTTTTCAGTGAACACAGTGCTCTATCTGTCTCTGCTTGGGAGGAGGTGAAAGCAATTAGTGCAGTTCAGATCCAAAGCCAGACAAGACATGCCTTGCCATGTTCCAATACTGATGGGGATTCACAAACAGGGAGCTATATTCAAGAGGATTTGTTTGGTGTAGCTGGGGAGAGAACAAAACTCACCTATTGACATGACTTTAGAGCACAGATTCCATATATCCATTTCCCCCTTTAAAAGTAAGACACTGCTATTTGATTTGCATAGAAAATATTAAAGTTGAAGGAACTGGAAGGGAAGCTGGACCTGATCTTAACAATGAGAATTGTTCCTCCTGCCCTACGCTGCTCATCAAGGCAGCAGGGGAAGGAGTCAGAGATCCTCCTAGGAAACCTCTCTTCCAAACCTCTGTTTCCACAGTGCAGTTAGAGGTCCTGGGATCTTTTTATACCTAAAGACATTGCTACAGAGTGATTAACATGGATTTATAAAGCTCCATTAGACTCCTGGGTATCAGGACACTTCGGATGAAATTTGGATAACTCTCCAACATAAGCATTCAGGTGCAATACTGAAAAATTTGGTCAGATGAACCAAATTTTCCTCTTTGGAAAGGTTGCTACTATTTTCCTATGTCACAAGAGAAAATGAATGAGAGGAAGGACCTCTGCCCTTCTCACCTTTGAGCACAATTATCATTATCACCTTTGAGCACAATTTACAGAGGTCTGTGTGGGTATTTTTGAGATGTTTTCAAATGCTTTTACTAACTTACAGTGGAATCAATGTTCCTGTCTTGGCAATCAAGGCTTCATGCTAAAACTAATTCTCTTTGAATAATTTATGTTTTGCTCTGCTTTGCACTTTATCTCATTCTGAATGTAACATTAGCCCGGGGTGTGCTAAAAATGTGCCTTTTTTTCCCCCTGATGTGAGGCTGCAGGCAGGAAGGGGCCTGCCAGGAGGGCTCCTGTGAGTGCAGGGAACTGCTGGACCAGGCTGTGCTCCTGTTGGACTTGTGGGAGGGAGAAACTTCCCCACCATCAGCTCCGTGTCTGTGTGCCGTGGCCAGCCTTCAGGTTATTCTCCCAGCCCTCCTGCACTCCTTCTGGGCATCAACACAGAAGTGCATCAAAATCCAGGCCTTGCTTTTTGCAAGGTATTTTGAGAGCCACACACTGAAAGCCCAAGAAACAAACAGAACATTAATCAGAATATCTTGCTGTTGGTAAAATTTCGCACCCACTGCATGTTGAAAGCGTGCCGAAGAAAGGTGAAAAGGTTTTGTTTCCTCTGTTTGATTTAGTAAATAAGATGCAGTTTGTAAAAGCTGATAGTGAGTCATAGTGGGTCTGGCTGACAAAGAGATAGTGTTGGGCAAAGAGATCACTCCAGAATTCAGCTGCCACAGCAAAGCCTACATAGAGATCTTACATTGAGACTCCACTTCTATTGCTTCTATGAAATACAGATCACTAGGATAAAAGTGAGAGAAAGTAAGAAACAATGAGGGACTGAACACAAAGAGGTATGAGAAATTCAGAATATGAGAAAAGCACTGAAAAATAATACCATTCCATTGTATTTTCTTCTTTTCAGTTGATGTAAATCTGCTTCTCAAGCTGGGAAGGGGAGAACATTTTGAAAAAAATTGCACAAGAGACTTTTTATGTGAGGTTAGCCAGCAGAAATGCAAAAGTTATCTGAATAAAATAGATCCAAAAACTACCTTAAAACCCCAACAGAACAGTAATGTGTTAAACTGACTTCCAACCTGCCCTTGCAAACCCCCAGCTTATTAGTGAGAAAAGCAGATACCAGACTTTAACTGGACAGAGTGAGATAAGTGCTTCTTCCATTTTGGTGGGGTTTTCTCCTTTTTTTTTTTTTTTCTTCCTGCTGTGAGGCATCCAATGCCCAAAGGAAGAAGACTTACAAACAAACGTGTTCTGCTCTAAACCCAGTGTTCTACTCTAAACACTTTGAATTTGGCTCCTGGGAGTCAGTGAGGAATTTACTAAGGAAAAAAAGGGGATTAAAAAAAAATTCCCATTTCAATTTTTACAAAGTAGTGTCCTGGCAAACCTAACTCCTGCCATTTTAGTCATTCCTCACCTCTTAATCCTCAGGTCAGTCTCAGTTCTTAACTCATCATGTCAAATAGCTAAGGAGAAATTTATTGGCCTTGCCTATACAAGGAGTATTGTTTTAGGCTGAATGCACACAGGACAGCTATGAAACAGAACTAAAATGAACCATGGGTAGACAAAAAACCTAGGAAAAATTCCAAGATACTTGCTCATGAATAGTGTCCAAAGTCCTCAACTCTGTGAAATGAAGTAGATATCCTTCTTTGAATAGTTATTTTATACCTTTAAACATGATCCTGAAAATGGAGTTGGTTTTGATTCTTCCATTTTCTTTAAATAATTGCAATTGTAGAGAAGATATGAATATGCTAGTGGTATGCAATGAAATCTGAAATTTGAAACAGATTATATATTCCAAGTGGAGGACACTGCAATTGATTTATTCAAAATGCAACCTATCATTAGGAGTCAAGGACTCTCAGAAACATGAGGGTTCTGAATTAAAATGTCATTTTTTTTCCTTTAAAAGTAGATATTAGCCATCTTTCCTTTCTCTATGTATGGTCTGGCTTAATGCACAAGCCTTATATTAAATAATACACCTTGATGAAGATGGTTTCTTGCTAGGAGTGTTAACTCATTTTGCCATTGCCCTAGGCAACACTGGCTCTGCCTCCACTGTTAAAAAAGGCTCTATTTTCTAAGACAAGGAACTGGCATATTTTATTTTACCTGCAACACTTCTATATATAGGGAATAATTTTTAGAGTGGTCTGTGTTTAAATATATGTTCATCACATTTGCACAAAGGGGAAGGGTGGGCCCACGATGGCTGTGCTAATGCAAGGCTTTAAGAGATCTCGGGTTAATTTGACAACTTCTGCTTTATTTATGTAATTATCTTCAAAAATGATTGGCACTCAAGGTGTAGCACGGGAAGGATTTAGGTGTTGAAGTCCAGAACCACAATCAAAATCTTGGCTTGTTCTCTGCAGGATCTTCATGTCATTGTCTCAGAAGAAATATTGGGCAAAGGGCGCTTTCAGATCTTTCTCACTCATCTCTAGAGCTTGTGCCAAATGATGAATACACAGAAGTAAGTCCTAGAAACCAACGTGCTTTTTGAAGGACTTCCACCAGGAGCTCTAATACCATTTTAAAAACTATCAGATCGGCAGACACCTAGCTATTATTTGGAATTTGGTTACATTTCCAAGCACTTTTTTACCCTCTACTCACATTACTGTTACTTTTCATAAATTAACATTGTACAGTAAATCTTACTTTAATTAGTTTTTTTGCACAGATTTTTACTACATCTGATTCACTTTTATAAAACATTGTGTTTGTTTTTCCTTGTTGATACTTTAATATTATTAAGAGATTTTCAATGCATTTCAGTTTTGTGCATCAAAAATGTTATTTTTTAAAATTACCTTTTAAATGTTCAGCATCTGTTTAGCATTGAAATGCTAAATACTCAGGAGGCTGGATTTGCTTTCCCAAATACATTATTATGAGACATAATAAATCATAATTAGAATTTTAGTCTAATATATTATTAAAGCAGTGCTGCTTAACTGTTCTGGCAAATGCCATTGCTGCTGTCTTAGGTCTTCAATGGGCAGTATCTCAATTTAATGGGCTCCTCATAAACCAGCTGGGAATTTAAAATTTATTTTTCTTCTACATTTCCTAAGTAATTTTAAGCTTCTGGTTCTGTGAAACCAAAGCCTTTTTCCCTTCCATAAAGACATCTGAAGCTTCAATTGAGCCAGACTAAGTTTTGTAAAAATTAATCACCAATTAATTAAATTTTCAGAAAACACATTCTTGAAGAAGAAAAAGGAAAACCAAAATTACCCAGAAATGTTAGCATTTTTACACACCTTTAAATTAAGTTTTTGGAAGCCGGGGGTGGTATCATCAGGATTTACAGTGGACTAGGGTAATAAGTTACAAAACTTTGTGTCAAGAGGAGGCATTTTTCTCCCCTCTGCATTTCCCAAAGACAAGAAGGCTGCAGACACGTGGCACTTCGAAAGAAACCCGTGTGGCCCTAGGGTGTTGTTTTCTTTGCTTGGTTTTCAGTGAGACACAGAATCCTGATTCATTTTGGCTGTTTCGAACACCCTATGGATGTATTTTGTTTGCCAGAGATTTTTGGTAATAGAGAGTGGTTTATACTGAACCAGACACCCATTTTCTCTTGGCTGCTATTCAGAAGCATAATTGTTTACACAAAATATTTTTTTTCAGTTTTTTTCCTGTGAATTTTAAAGATTCCCTTCACCATATGTAGAGACAGGGAAAGCAAATGATGCTGACAGCTACTGGTCTATAGAGGTTAATCTCTTTTAAATGAAATGTAAGGCCAGACCTTTCTTGTTAGCTGTAAAATATTATTCCCACAGGTTTGCCTATTTTCAGTCTTAAATATCAGGTTTTCACTTAATTGCTTGAGAATAAGTGTGCTGGAAAGACCTATTCAGAAGAAATGTTCTGCAGACCTCCTGCATGCGCTGATCTGCTGTAGTACACCTCATCCATTTAGAGCTGATAATGCCTCAAGCAAATTCCTGTGAAAGATTTTGTACTGCAAGGTCCAAAGAGGTTTTTTTTACACTTGTTAGGATTATCTACTATGGCTTTTGTTTAATGCTCTTACCAGTTCCGTGTTCCTAAATAATCCTAAAAGCCGTGTTGGGATTCCTTTGCTTATTTGGTTGTACATAAAGTTTGAGGAACTAAGCTCAGATTTTTATAGGGAGATTATATACCAGGCATTTTATTCATCTTTTTCACATCCTGAATGTTTCCAGGATAAGTAAAGATACTATAAATCAAACCAATTCAAAGAGTGATCATATGTAAAATAAAGGAAAATTGGGCTGTATGAAATAGATAAACTAATGTTATTGCAGTTAGGCAGTGGGTATGCATGCACTCTTAACTCTAGGGAGACAACCAAAATGCAATGCAAAACAGGGTGCTTCCAGTCTAAATTTCTTATGATTTCACCTAAATACATTCTCACACAGCATGCACTACTCTACTGCAAATTCTTTCCACCATGTTTGCCACTCTATCCCTCCCCTCCTCACCTGGACGGGGGAGAGAAAATTTATCCCAAGCCTGGTGTGCTGGGATCAGGGCAGGGAGAGATGACTCAGCAACTGTTGCCATGTGCAACACAGGCTGGACTTGAGGACACTTGTTTGTGTCCCACGTGCTCACTGCTGTCTCCCCTGGCTGCAGCTGACCAGGGTTTTCCCCCTGTTATCCCACAGGGGTTCTCACCCTCACTGATGGGCTCAGCCTGGGCCAGAGGCGGGTCCATCCTGGAGCCACCTGGAACGGGCTCCATCAGACATGGGGGAACCTTCTGGCAGCTTCTCACAGAAGCCAGCCCCATGGTGCCTCCTCTACCAAAACCTTGCCACACAAACACCTTTACAGACACGAACTTTCATAAGCACAGGCTTGCCATTTGAAATGAGATCTGTGTCAAATGAAATGAAACTATTTTACGGAGGCACGTTCATTTTCTATTACTATGCATTGCAAAGTATCATGGGACCTTTGCTACTGGCTTCAGCACGTCCCTGAACTAATTCCAGAAAACTGGCAGATTTATGGAAAGTAGATTTCAGTATGTTGTTCCTTCTCCCCTTATTTCATAGAACAACAATATTGTATTTATAACATCTTGCTTTCTGTATGCACATATTTCCTTTTGCACAGAGGAAAAAGTCTATAAACAATGGCCCTACTGGGATGTGGATAAGGGATTGTCCTCCATCAGTGGGACAATTAATTATTCCATGTCAGAAATGAGAAAGGAAAAGATGCAGGACTGACGCACACAGTGCACTTCCCATCGGCACAAAACGGGGGGGGGGTCATTCAATGGGACTGATGTGGAAAATACATTAATAGGTACTCCAAGCACAGAAAAAACTGAGTCTGGGGTTGCAAAGACACATATTTTTCCCACAAAAAATATGGTACTCAGGTCCTAACCCTGTTTTGGCTCATGTCAGCATTCACTTTCCCTCAGTTTTGCAGGTAGGCTTTTTTGTGGTGTTGTTACAGCAGAGTGTCACTCAGAGGCAGGAACAAACAGAACTTCTGAGATACCGGAGGAGATAGAGAATATTTAAAGCAGATTTATTCATGGAGACATACTTTAAAGTACAGAGAGAAGAATCATTTATGTGTAAATCATTGACTCATATAGTTTGTATATATAAGTTGAATTAAGTGTAATGAATCATGAATCCTGAAGTGTGAGTCCTCTCACACTCAGAGTGATAACTCTCACTATTCCGGCCCTAGAATTAATTTGAACTTCAGTTTTTCTGCAAGAGCTGTTTTCTAAAATATCAGAAATCTTTTAAAATAACATTGACATGGGCAAAGTGGTCGTTTGGGGTTTTTTTTAGCCATGGGATTTTAGAGGGTTATTGGACCATGGCATTTTGGAGAGTTATTGGAACAGAGGTGGGCTCATGCTGCTGCAGTTGGCAGGTGTCAGGTACCTAGCGGAGTTCACCCATTGGGTTTTGGGCCCCTGATAAATCATGCTTGAAATTAGCCCTGGTAGGAGGCACACCTTCAAGAGGATAGAGCTAAGCTGATAATCCCTTTTCCATGTGGTGGCTTCAGCGTGGTGGCTTGGAAAGTTCCTATTTTGCACTCCTGTACACCTCCACCTTTTGCTGTCCCTGGGATGCCCTCGGGCACTGATATGACACAGGCCTTGTCCAGGGGAGGTCATGGCTCCTGCCTGCCCAATGAGTCTATTGTCAAAACTTTGAGAGGAGCATCTACTGCTACAGCCTTAATTTCTCTTCTGCAAACAGGCACAGGACCTGCCACAGAGGGCAGGGAGCCATTACCTCCTACCACGTGGAAATGATTAAAGAAATAATCATGATCTGCACTGTCCAAGTTATGGCCCTTCACTTCCCAGATGAGTTAAATTAGTACAATCGCGGCCTGATTAAACCACATCTCTTGCATCTTAATTTCCTTCTGGTGTTTCTGGTTCAATCAGGCTCCTTCCAATAGAGTCACATTTCCATTTAGAGTATCACACCAGCCTTGCAGATCAAAGTGGACATTTATCAGAGTCCTTTTCAATGAACAGTTATAATGGAGCTCTCAAAAACTAATTTAGGATACAGCAGCCTACATAGATCTTGTTTTCATAGCAAGTTGCTTTTAAACAAATGTCCGATAATGCTAAGAAAATGAAAAATGAATTTGCATAAGATGGGTTTTTTTAAAGTCTGCTAAATGTATGCAGAAATATATTTATCTGATGGGCTATATGAGGGAATTGGATGAAAAAAAAGGTATCTTCTATCTATAAAGATATATGGTGGTAACCAATTTATGAGAAATTATATACAGTGCTATGAACTTACTGATGGAAACTTAAGAACATAAGTCAATGATAAAATCACAATTAAAATCTCCTTAGATTATTTTTCAGGGAAATGTAATTGTATTGTTAAGTAGGTTTTAATTTCCACACTACTTAGGCACATAGCAAAAAAAAAAAAAAAAAAAAAAAAGAAGTTATTAATATATATAGAAAATGTAGAATTATCCTAGGACAGTGTAGAAATGCTTTTCTAGGGCCCTGACTACTTAATTTTGTTGGATTGTTGAGCATTGCTTACCAAAAGAAGTCACAAAGGTTTGATTTGGGAGATTATTTCTTAGTTTGTGAGAAATAAGTAACACAAACACCTTAGGTGTTTAAAAGTATGAATAAAGCCAAGAAGACACATAGCTACAGCAAAGATTCAATGTTTGTTTCATTAGTTTGCTCCTCAAACACGATGGGGTGAACCAGAACTTTGCATGAAGTATGAGTCTATTGTCAAATCTTGGTAAATACAAACCTGCAACAGCAAAAATATTCCAATGCTCCTATGATTAGCTTAGTTCTGAAATAAGCAGAAAAGGATGCTCCAGGATAACAGGAGAGTATAATTAAGTTGCACAGATTTAACATATTAATTACAAGCTAATCATAATGATATTCCTACACCATAGCTGGAGGCTTACAGAGATGTTAGAAAATGCATTGTTGTTGTTATTTTTACTGCTACCAAAAAATTCTGAAATGTTCTGTATCTGCTTTTGAAGGGTTCTGAATTTTCTATTTCCTATTTCAAAATCAGGATGGTATCTCACAAATAAAAATACATTGCTAACAACCAGCAATCAGTTAGAAAACAGTTAACAGGGAAATGTGTTGCTAAATTTAAAATGTATTTCTGCCATTACTGTATCACTTCTACTTTCTCTGAATTCCAGCAAATCTTTCTGTCCCCTTCTAACTGGGAAGCAAATTGTTAAAGAACAGAAACTGGGCAGCTAAAATTCAATGTTCAGTTTTAGAGGCTGAGTTTTTTATATGCCATCAGTGTATGCTGCTCACACGGTGAGGATGGCTTTGTTATTTATGTACCTTAAATGTAAAGCTGTCACTTTCTACACTGTCATATAATGGGTCATCTCCAATTTGCAGTTTCACCCAATTTCAGAGGTTTCTAAATTGAGAAGTTGAACAATTCTCAATAATGTCCATTGTGTTGATGTATTTTTCCCTGGGCGTCCAGGTCTGATCTCATGCTATTCTAATATTTTTATTGACTCTAATAAAAGAAACAAATGTTTTGCCCTTTTTGTCTTAATTTGTTAAGATTAAAGGTCACACAGCTTTTTACCATGAGGCTGAAATTCAGTTCCATTTCTAATAAATAAGTTAAAGAAATTAAGACCATCTCCGTGATCCTGACAACCCTTTAAACAGAAACATCATACATAAGAATTCAAAAAAATTCTACCAAATTCAGCAGAAGAAATCAGAATCTCCACAGTGCATTGAGGTCATCCAACCAAAGTGAGTCTCTTGACAGGCTGTTTATCCCATCGTATTCCTGACTTGTGTCTGACCAGCAAGGTTCAGGGACATCCAGGATTTATTAGAAACAGAGGTCGTTCCCTAAAGTATATGACATGCTATTTTCAGGCCACTTGTTTTGAAACAGAGAAAGATGTTGTCTCAGGTGAGTCAGGGATTTAAAAGCCAGCTAATATGTCAGAGAGGATCCATGAGGTTTGTCTCCACTGAAGAATTATTAGAGGGGTAGAAGCATTTGTTTGGTGTTATGGTCAGGTAGTGAACGTTACTGAGATCATCTGAAGATACTCTTTGCTTTTGGCAGCAGTTCACACCTTGCTTCTCACCTAATATCACATTTTAAAATCAGTAGGCCTACTGAGAATCTTATAATAAATTGTTTGTCATTGTCAAAACAGCCTCTGGCGCAATATCCAAGAAACATCAGTAAATAACTCTGCAATACATCCAAGTTCTAATGTGTGTAACACTTGATGGTAACCAACTCTGCCATATTTGGCAATGATTGCCTTAGGTCAAGCTCTTTGCCACTGATATGTATAGTATTAAATAATTTGGCTAATTATACTCATGCCTTTACATTGATGTTCTCAAGTAATTAAGTAATTCTGTCCTGAGCTGATTGAGTTTCCATTGGGCTATTCTTCAAATAAGAACAGTTTTCAGAATAAAATTGGAACGTGCATCTTTTATCACATCCAGTGATTTTCTTTTAAGAGAAAGAACTAACAGTGGTTGAGATACTTTTTGTTTGCCAGTAGTTATATCCATGAGACCAACTTTGCCTAAGTATTAGTGCTGGATACCCTAGCACATTGCATAGTTCATTTTTTTTTTTTCATAAGTGACCTTATAAAGTACTTGTTTCTGGGATGCTGAAATTCTATTGCTTGCCTACAAGAAACTTGAAGATTTGACTCACAGATACATTCCCGATACACCAGGGAATGTTGGAAATTACACTAGACATTAAGAACAAGATGGTGAAGGTATATTGGATCACTACCCTGAAAAGAATAATTTTTAATCACATATATTTATGTTTTGTCAACATAAATTTCCCCGACCTTTGTCTCTCAGATATACCTAAGTTAATAATTTAACGTTTACTGATATTAATATTGATGGCACCACACCTTCTGCAATCAGGGGATAAACCAAGGTCTTCCAAACTTATGGGTAGAATTTGTGCTTTCAAGAAGATTCAGGGAGATCTGTCCATCAAATGGTAAATGCTTAAGTCTGGCTGTGTAAAGATTACTAAATTAAGCATCCAAAGATGTGCTCATAAGTATTATTCCTTTTTAAAAAAATCTTGACCCCCCCTTTGATGGCAGGGTAGATATCACAGCTGACAAGGTGCTGAAATGTGAAGTACCTGAGCCTCGTGAGAGGTCCATAGGTGAGAAGCAGTAACAACTAATTTTACTGGGCAGTTTTGCTGTGTATGTGCTCATGCACAATGCTGAATTGATAATGACACATCTTTGCATCTGATTAGTCATGATACAAAAGCCACAGGGAAAATGTGTAGTCATAAGGATGAAGCTCCCAAGTGTCTTTTGCAGCATTAGTGGTATTTCTGCAGATTCAAAAGGGATTACTCTTGAATTATTGCAAATGCATCAACAGCATTAAAGCTGAGGGTCCAACACAAACCTAAGGAGTAACTGTACATTCATATTTACACAAACATAAACCCATAAGCTTCATCCTAGATGCAGCTTCAATTGTAAACTATTCAATAATCAAGTGGTATTTCTACATGTGTCCAAGCTTACATACACTAAAGTCTATAAATTTGCCATTCCCTAAGAGCAGTGTCTCACCCTGTAAGAACATCTGAGCTGTGCAAGAAAAAGGAGCTTCTGTTTTCAAACCTTATGAGCTGGCATAAAACACTAAATTAACATTCACATGCTATATTTATTATACCTGACAAGAGGTAATAAGGTGTTATTAATATATAATAAGTATCATATATTAAGAATGTAATGAAGATGCATCTCTGACTTTAAACCAATTATATAATTTCGTTGCTTTATGTTACAAAATTTGCCCAAATTTTCTGGAGTTCAAAAAGAATAGAATCAATATGTCTTGAATATTTTGTTTTGTAGATCTGATCAAAATGCTGCCAGTCTTTCTCGTGAGTCTCAGTAGTATTTTCTAGCTAAACTCACAGAGAGATACATAAATATATTGCAAACCCATCTTTGCCTCTAACAGAAGGATGTTTTTGCAAAAAAAGAGAACTCAGTGTGGGACCATACCTGCAGCCCAGAAGGTCTGAAAGCCAAAAGGTGAATTCAAAGCTACACACAGTGTCTTATGGAAGCCTTATTCCTGCAATTTCTGTGCTTGAGAATGGCAGTATTGTGGATGAGAGACAATACCCTGTTTCCCCGCTCCCTGTTCCTTGTGTAGATTTTTCAATATTTTCTTTCATTAACCTTTAATTAAGATTTTAAGACTCTGTAGTTCATTGGAGCAGCTCCAGATTCCCAAAGTAGGTAAATATTAATATTATTTGTCACTGTCATTCAAACCTAATATTCTTTCCTACCTCTGTTGGTGTCCATATAAAAAAAGCATCCAATTGAAACTGTTATATTTAACTAACAAACAAGCTTGTCTGTGGTGGCTCAAGCTAAACATTGAGAGGAGAATTTATCAAGCCTACTATACTGAAAAATTGCTGGAAAGGAAGATGCTGCTTGAAATAAGACCAAGAACAAAAATGTATGATGGGCTAGAGTTGCTGTTAATAATTATTTTTACAACTGTACATCAATACATCACACATTTATAAACACAGTCATAATGCCATGACAGCTGGGAGGAGCAGCAATGTCTCAGACTGTGGGGAACTTTATCCTGAAAGATTACAAATATGTCACGGATGGAACAGGCTTCAGAACAGACTCTTGGAAAAGAATGTGTTCCCTTGTTTGTTTGCACGAAGGGAGTGTGAAGAGAAGAGAAGAGAAGAGAAGAGAAGAGAAGAGAAGAGAAGAGAAGAGAAGAGAAGAGAAGCCCTGCCTAGCTCAAAGGTTCATAGTTAATCCAGAAACTGGATTAACTGCATGTGAGGCACACAGATGTTTTAAGGTCCTAGGAGGAATTTCTGAGCTGTGTCATACTTGAGCTGTGTCACTATAATTTTTTGACCAACATAATTATTTTCTTACATGTACTGACTCCCATGGATTTCTCTCTCACATATAGAGGAAAGAAAAAACATTCCCAAACAGTTCCCAGTGCCATAAACCTGCCCTAACCTCAGGTCAGAGCAGCACAAATTGTCAATCAGAAGAAAGAAGGAATTGTAAGAAGCAAGCAGGATATCATTTACTGGTCTTGGTCTAATGAATTTTCAGGCTTTTCCAAACCTATGTCATCACCAAAATTTAAACCTGATCCACGTTCTCTGTTATACATGAACTCAATTGTCTGGTTGTGGCATTTTGTGCATTGGAAGCATCTGTTTGAGCTCTGAAAAGAGTAACTGCCTTATTTCATTTCATACACATAACTTGAGATGAAAGCAGCTGAAAATACACCACATGCTACAATGCCTGCCTTTCTTTCTTTGGGGAGGGGAGGAGACATTTTCCTTCAGCTGCAGTAGCTCTCCTAGAATAGTCTGGCACTGGTGGGAAGTGAGAGGTGGAAAATGAGAGAGAACATTGCAAGAAACAGAAAGCCAGGGCATTTTCTGTCACTGAACTTCTCTATCTCTTCCTGTACCTACTGCTTAAAAATCTGAGGAAAAAAAAATTATCAATTAAAAACTGTGCTAAGCAAAGTAATCTCCAGCTGATGCTGAAAATGTCTGAGATGTTGCAAAGCTACAGAAAAAGAAACATGGTAATTTAAAACAAGCTATACAAGGAATCTGGAGTGATTCAGAAGTCTCTTGTAAATCCAAGGTCTCACTCTTCTGAATAGGTGACTTTCATTAATTTTTTTCCTGCATGGTTTTAAAACAAATGAGGCAGTTTATTAAGATCAAACAAAGGAAAAAAGTACTGTGTGCTTAAATTTCTCCACCATCTATGAGTTATTAGTCTAGTGCAGAAAATAAAATCTTCACAAAACATACTTGAGATACACACCATGAGACAACACTGTTTTGAATTAGTAGACAATATTCTATTATTAGACAACACCATATTTTGAATTTTTTTTTAACTTCTGATTTAAAATTTTAGCAGAAATAGTTTGAGTAACTGAATAAATGAAATTTTAACTCATTCCTAAAAGCTATTGTCTTGCATAAGTAGAAAAAATAGTTTAAAAGGATGTTAGTATTTGGGTTCCCTAAAACTTCTCTCTTAATGAAAATTTCAATGGCCTTCAGTAGAGTCTATCCAGAGAACAGAGTCAAACAGTTTCAGTATCTGCTTTTCCCTCCATTTGTGGAAATATATGCCTGGGGACAGCTTCTGTCAAGAGAAATAAACCTCACCAGCCAGATAAAAGTGGGCAAGCAGGAAGCACATTAAAAGCAGCATCTTGGACTGTGAAAGGAAAGTGATAAGAGCTGATCCTGGCTTTCTATGGCAGATGATATGCCTGTAAACGAGCATTTGGTTAATAGCACCTTATCTCATCTCCAGAGAACCTGTCTGTTCAGTATGATTGCAGGGGTTTTTTTTGCTTTGTAGCAGTGTTACCTTCTGTTTTAAAGGAACAAGAAACTTTTTTTTTGCATTGGCAGTGATTATGAAGAAAGTTGCCATCATTGCATTTAAGCAGTGGTTTCATTTGTGGGGGCTTGCATGTGAAGGAGTTCTTGCCCCTCCAGGCAAACTCAAGCAGCCTAGGTGGGTGCCTGCTGCCTGAGGCCCCACTGCCTGCTGGTACACTGATCTGGGGATTTCGGGGTGCTCAGCATCACTCCCCTCAGTGGGGAGGCAGACCACAGCAAAGACTTCTGAACAGCCAGCAGTGTTCAAATGGGAAGAAAACCTCATACCACACTGCACGTGGTCAAAGAGCTATGTCCTGGTCAGTTGTGCAGCCATTTTTTATTTGGAACCTTTTGAATACAAAGCTGTGGAAATGACACACTACAGAAACATGGACCACAGCCTTTGTGTGCCACTGCCAATTTTTAGAGGAATCCTTGCTGCCTGTCATAGTTTGAGCTGTTGAGGCTCTGTACTCTGAGCTGAGGCAGAAGCCTCCTGATCCCCACTGGGGTGCTCCGCCAACAGCCTGCTGCTTCAGCTCAGCAGGACACTGTCTGTGCAGTTTATTCTGGTGCTTCTGAGTTGTTGCATTCATAACCCCACTGAAGACTTCTTGGAAAACAAGATCTCATTGTGTAGCACATAATATATCTAAGAAATGGGCTGTTGGGAATTCATTAACATTGTAAACTAAAGGGGTTTGCCATGTTATGAACAGTACCACATGATGTATTTTTAAACCATGTCTGGGTTAAGTTTTCCTGAGTTTTCCTCTTCGTCCTTTGGAAAAAGCTCCTGATGTCTAGGCAATGAATTATGAAGTCAGATGACCAACAGCAACATTCTCTATTGCTGAAATGAACCAGAGGTATATAATATATGGCTACTCAGGTTGTCTGGCTTTTAAACTGGTACCAACAAGAATTATTCTTTTCCCTTTGGAGGGATAGATAGCTGAGATTTTTAAATCTATGCCCTGCTCATCTCTCACTGCAATTTGTGCTGCTCTAGTTTTCTATCTAGACCCTTCTGAGCAGAGTCCAGCTCACTGAGCATTAGTCAGTTAATGCCATCCCTGGCTCTCTGGACTGTGTTTTGTCTTGAAATCGTGTGAAAAAGTAGACAGTGTGAGCTAACTTATACTTATCAAGGCTGACAGAGCAAGAGGAAATTCTGTTGAAGGAAGACATGAAAATTTAGCATGCAGATGACAGACAGAAGATATATTAAATTCCCAGGGTTGTGTGGCCAGTGATGTCTCTCTTTCTCTGACAGATCCCCATTTGTTATTTTGCTTGTTGCCCTTTTGACGGTAATTTGCTTCTTCATTTTGGTCATTCTCAGGCCTCCTGATGACAGGCACATGAAGAGTGCAGAATATTTTTCTTAGCCTTTCTGGACTCTTGGGCACTTTTCAAGGAGAAAAGAGTGATGAGAATTCAGCCTTTTTTTTTTTTTTTTTTTCCTTCTGAAAGTGCTAGTTGAACACTATGAGGAGGAAAAGCAAGCTCCTTTTAATTTCACACACTCACATATGTGCATGCAGACACACACACACACACAAACCCTCACAGAAGCAAGAGTTATGCCTGCAGGCTTCAGGCTGAGCTGAAGAACAAACTGTTTTAATGAATATTTTGATCAATCTTGCCAAATTGATTTAGAGTGTGAGTACAGCCTGGGAATTTTTCTCATTAGTAGTGAACTTCATGTTGGAGGAACACGGCGTGGTGAGCTCGTTAGGATCAGCCTGCCCGTGTCTGAAGGCGTGCACGGTGACAGGATGACACCAGTGACAGAGACAGGGCTGCAGTGCTGCATGTTAAAAATATCCCTCTCAGGGCGGCTCTGAAATATTAATTTTACCAACATAGTTCTTACAATCAGTTACCAAGAATTAATAGAAGAGTGAGCTGAGCTGAAAGCGTTTCCCTAACAGGAAATCTGCCGGCTCCTTCGGCAGAGAGTGAAACAAACACTGGAACATCTGCCTTGGATAAGCAGCTTGTTTACTTCAAAAAGAGGAACATGCAGCAGATGTGTTGCACAGGAAATCACAGCTATTTCTCTTTACTGAGCAGAAGCGTGCACAAGATTGCCAGGCTGGCTTTGCCTGTAGTACACCTGAGCTAGCAAAACCATGCTGCAAAGAAGTAAATGGATAAAAATAAAAGCAGCAGTAGGAGTGCAGATGAAACAGGCAGACCTGTGATGCCATGATGGACTGGCAGCCAACCTCATCTTCCCTTGACTGCAGCCAAAGCGTGGCAGCAGCTCCAAGGAGCCCTTAGGGGCCATGACAGAATAACCTGCCAGCTGAAAACATTCCCTCCTAACCCCCCTGAGTTAGTGGCTGCCTTATGGCCTGAAGCATTGGACTTTATGTCCTCTATAAAAGCACTTTATGCTCTCTAATGTAACGAGGTAACTTCTGATTGTACATAAAAATGTCCACTCTTTGTAAATCCTGCTACAGCCCTGACCCCAGTGATACCATATGGCAACAAGTTCCAAAAGTTAATTATAAGTTTTGTAAGAATGTCTTCATACATTTTAAATCTGTTGCATTTAAATACTTTTGAATGCCTTCCTCTTCTTCTGTTGTGGGAAAATTTATATAGAAGTATAGACACTCTAAAATATGCAATTCTTACATATATCTCAGTATTTCCCTTCTGTTATGCTTGAAATAGGCCCAAACTCACCATGAATTGAGTGTTTCTTAACACCAGTGTTTTAATCTCACTGCCTCTGTCCTGTCTTTGAAAGAGGTACGTCAGAAATCAGTGTGTCCCAAGAAAAGTTCTTTATTTCAGCCATTTTCATCACTTGCACTATATATAAAGGTGGTTCCTTTTTTGCTACATCCCAATATTTTTGTCTTCCCTTTCACTGACTAAGACACTTAGAGCAATATTCAGGATGTTGCTTTATTTAATTTATTTTTACTCTATTTTTTCCTAAATAGATGTTTTGAATTTTGAAATTCCAGATGTGAATTTATGACTGGGATACAAAAATTATTTTATCAAGGTTAAGGAAATGTGTTGGTCTTTCAAGATACCTTCCAATACGTTCCAAGATCAATGTAGCAAACTAAGAACAACCTTTATACTTAATGTCAGTGATGAAAATGGTTAAATTTTGTGGACATATTCTTTCAGAGGTAGTTGCTTGTTTGGGATGACAGCCTGTGGGTCTCACCTTGTCGTTGAAGAGAGACTGCGAAATAAACTTCAATTTTTTCAATCGTCTGCAAGTCAAAGGTAGCTCTTGGTCAAACTCAACAGAATTGGTTGGATGGCACTGATTTCACTCTTCAATTAAATGTCTCATGATCTTTTAAAAATAATATTTCTTATATTTTAATAATCAAAATTTATTATTGCTATTGAGTGTTTTTTGACTATTATTCTGACTTTTTAGTTTTACTAAAAATTTAACAATGTCACCATTTTCTAGTTTTTCACTGCATAATAATGCTCATTCTCTTTTATCTCTGTTGCTGTACTGTAATGTTGTGCAGTTTTGCAATGTTTCACTACTCATATTATTTGCAATTGTTAATCTCTGAGCAGGTTCTGGTGCAACTCCATTTCTTGTCCTCTTTGTGACAGATGCCTTTCTCCCCCCAAATAGACAGGGTTTTTTTGTGTGTGTTATTAGCTTTGCATTAGACCTGTTTGAAGAGCACCATAAAAAGTTATGTGCTAGTTTTCAGCAGTAAAAAATTTATGCATGCTGGAATTATTTATGTACTGTTAATTGACGTGAAACAATTTGCAATTCTTTTTTTTTTCATAGTCAAATCAGTAATTATGTTGTAAACAACCAAATCATCTGCACTAATAACTTAAACACAACTGTATATACTTTTAATGATCAAAGATTTTTTTTCATCTAATTTAATTCCCTGTGGTTTTACATACTTACTTTCCAATATAACCAGGTTTAAGAGAACGCACCAATAATTAATTTTGAGACAAGATCCAAATCATTAGCTTTGATTTATAAGTAAAACTATCTGGGTTTAAGAATATACAGAATAAATCACTTTCATAATAAACTATTTGTTTTCTATAAGAAGAATAAAGGATGAATTTTTTGCCTGTGTGCTACTCCATGTGAAGTTATCAGTATGAATTCAGACATGCTCTGCATTCTCCTTTCACCTGCCAACAGACTAGCTGATGTGTTTGCTCAATACAGCTATGTCTTTCATCAGGGTAAAAAGATGGAGCTTGACAGAGTGTAATTATTTTAATTGCTGTGGAAAGACAGAGAACTAAATTATCGGAAAAATTTGATTTTCAAATTTAAGTGTGTTCTAGAACTGAAATAAGATTTCAGACACCTAACAAAATTTTGAGCTCTGAGGGTTGTCGTTTCATAACTACAATCACTTTTTCTAAAAGGACTCACCCAATAATGACAAAAAATTCGTAGACCTGTGAGCATTTCTAACTTTGGAAAGATTTGGTTTTCAAGCACTTTTAGGGTTTCTGTCATACGAAATAAATGCCAAGCAGCTTGTTCAGCAACCATGCAATCTTTTTATTCCTGTTTGTCTACATTTAACCACTTTCTGTCGTGAATGGACCTATGTTCATTTGACAATCACACTAAAACGAAAATAATTTTGATGGCTGACATCCTTCCACCCCTCCAAGATGATTTAAATTGTCAGAAAAAAACCTAGAAAGGAGTCCTTGGGCTTCAGGTTGCAAACAATCATTGTTGAATAGGGGGATTTTTGATAAACTGAATGTTTATTTCAGACTGGGACATACTGGAGCCTTTGCAGACAGCCAAAGTTGTGCACCACAAACAAGTGTGTTTGCTAGGAGCATTGCCATCCTCTTGCAGCCCATAACTCAGGAGATTTCTCAGGTGTATTTCTGGCTAGAGCATGAACATGTAAGGGCTGAGCAGGGCCAGCACTTGCACATGGGAGGCAGCAGCCCTTGCTGGCCCTGCCCTGTCCCACCCAGGGGCTCTGACACAGCCCTGCCACACTGAGTGAGTGATGGATTCACACCCAGGGCTCTCCAATCCCACCAGCCAGCTGCAGCCCTCTAAGGGCACTTGTGGCATCTTTGTTTATATTCTTATACCCTAAATGAATGTGTACTGTTTTCACTTTTTGACAGCTTAAAAAAAAAATCACAATTTAAAACCAAAGACAACCGTTCTCAAGGCCATGGAAGCTTTTCCTGCCTGCAAATATTTGCTCTTAGCTCCTGCTCTCACCCTGCCCACAGAGGGCTTGGCCCTCAGCTAGCAGGAGGCTTTGTAGCTCCATTAGCTGGCACCATCAGAAGACACAAACAGGTTTTATTTTTTTTGTCTTTTCCACGCTGTTTTTGTGTGAAAAGAGAAGCTCTGGGAATTTGTTGTTTGACATCCTCAGATGCCAGTGAAGGCACCATTTTCAGGCTTTATGGCACATAGTTTAGGCTGTCACTTAGGTCACACAGCTTCGCATTTTAGTAGTCTTTTCCTCTGAGAAAAAAAAAAAACCAAAACAAAATCTCTGCATTCAGAAATATAAGAGAGAAGCAGAAGAGCACAGAAATTTAGCCCAAAGAGCTTATTCCCCTAAGTGAAATGGAGCAGGCGAGAAATATTTTTGATTCTCTTTGACATTTTCCCACCAATTTCTTTGATTTATCAGCTATTCATGAGAAGACAGGGCCTGATCCTGTGTTAAGGCAGGCTGCACGGAGCAAAGGTTTACTTCTAAGGAAAGCTGACATAAATAAAGTAAGTACAGTTGGGAAAAAAACCTAAAAAACAAATCAAATCAAAACCAGATAGGTTTTTAGATGCAATAGTTTTGGTTTGGGGTTTTTGTTTGGTGGTGGGGTTTTTTTCCCACAGCTATATTTCTAATCAATACTACTTATAGAAGGGCTGTAATTTCTTTATATATTGCTCCAGATAGATAACAAGCACAAAAGTTCCCACATTCTTGGGAGACTATTTCCACAATTCTGTGGACTGAAATTGGTTGCAAGAATAATCTTAAAGCCATTTGAGTAATCTTGCAATTGTTAGATGATTACTTGGTACAGGGACTGATGGAAAAGGTAGCACTTTTGTTCAAGTCTTCAAGTGACATCTGGAATCCCTAAAGTACTTGTTAAAAATCAGTTTCACTGCAGATGCTGCCATATAAAAGTGCTTTTTCTCTTTTTTAAGAGAAATGGATCATAAACACTGTACATATTATCCAGTCACAGAAAGAATCACTGCTATAATTATTAGCTTTTCCCTGCATGGAAACATAGTATGGAGCACTATTTGAGGCTTTAGAATTGTCAGTGCTGCCATTTTGAGTGACACAAGCAGAATAATCTCAATAGAGGTTTCTGTATGTGCTTTGTTTTAGTGAGACAGGAGCATAAACAAGTAAAAAAAAATCAGGGCATGGGGGAGTGCTATTACTGATTGGTTAAACCCCCTGGAGCCCAGCTGGCAAACAGAAGAGCATTTCTTCATGAAGGTGAATTTTCAAGCCAAGATGCAACAAGCAAACAGGTGGTGGTGGTGAATACACCAATATTTTTCATGGAAATACAGTCTCAGAGCCTGTGATGGTCTCACTCACTGGGTGAGGTGAACACTAATTGCTACAAAAGGTCCATGCTAACTAATTAAACATTAAGCACCCCCTCTTCAGGCCTTAGCAGGGCTGAATCAGAGTAATTCCCTTGAAATGAAAGAGTTGTCCTATGACTAATGTTATTGTACAAAAGTGTTCCCTGCCTTTGCCTTCCCCTGACTTTTCCACATCCTTTTCTACAGTTCCCTGGGCATGTCTGGCTGAAACTCATCAAGAATTACAAGTGATTCAGGCTGTGATAAAACTCAGTGGAAATGCACCCCTCAGTGAGCATGGCAGAGTTCTCAGGACAGGACACCTGGGCACCAGACCATGAAAGCCTGAGAGGAAAGCGCCAACAAATTACTGCCTCTGCAAGAAGTTTGAAATGTTTCATTCTATTTCTTTCACATATTAATGTTGCATTTAAAGCTGCTCAAGCTTACAACATCTTTAATTGGAAGGTTGAATGAGAGACATGGAAAGATCCCCAGAAAAGGTTTATCTCTCTTTATAGTTATGTCATATGAGTTTGTGTTACCCAGTTGCAAGCCTTTCTAGATGCAATCTATTCACAGTGAGTACTTAAAGCTTCTTGTAACCCTTACTTCCTTTTATTTATGCAAGACTACTCAATACAACATCTGCATCCATGCTTCCTAATAGCTTCATCTGTGGATCTCTGTAAGTAGTTTTTTTCTGCATTTTAAGATGTACACAAAAGGTTCATTGTTGACTACACATATAATTTCTTATAAGTCAACATTTCTGTTGTAAAGAGGTTCTATAGCATAACATATTTTGAACTCTTTTTTGCAGGCACTAATTTTCCTTCAAGACATGTTTT
Source organism: Acrocephalus scirpaceus scirpaceus (assembly GCA_910950805.1). NCBI lineage: Eukaryota > Metazoa > Chordata > Aves > Passeriformes > Sylviidae > Acrocephalus > Acrocephalus scirpaceus. Next base: position 41,724,433 of record OU383779.1, on the reverse strand, counting down.
TAAAATTGTAACATATCAACTATTTGGGGTTTTTCTTAAAAAACAGCCAAACAACAACAAAGAAAAAGCATACACAAACCTTTAGCTTTAATGAATAGCTGAACAATATGGATCAGGAGAGGAGCTGAAGTATATATTACAGAAAAATTACTTGCTCTCCCATCCAGGGTCAGAGCAGCCACCTGAGGTAATTCTTCTTTTTTTTTTTTTTTTTTTGGCCATGCAAAACTATAAAAGCTAAAGAAAACTGCAAAATAAAGGAAAAATCAAACACAATTGTTGTTTTAGAGCACGTAAAGCTAACAGTTTTTCAAAATATCACCCATTTTCAAGTAAGAACCAATAAAGTGGTGTTTTTAAAGCCCAGACAGGCAGTTTTGGTGAGAGCTATGAGAAGTGCCTGGAATCCCACACTCAAGGTGCAGTTCTTGTCTTGGTTTTGCAGTGGAGCAAGAGATAAGCCAGGGCTTATGACTGACCTGAAACTCTGGCTTAGGGCCGACCTAGGGCAGGCATGAGGGCAGGGGGAGGTGGGAGGTGGGCTGAGCAGGAAAGAGCACTGATACATACAACACTGAGGTGAGCATGATGGTGGGCAAGGTTAGAAGGGAAAATAAATTTTAAAAAATACTAGCAGAAATGTGATGTGACAGGAGAGAAAATGAGCTCCAGGTTCTTGGCAATTCTGGCTGCAGGGACCTAAGGGTGAAGCTCTCAGCGCACCTCATGACCTGTGTGCAGCCAGGACAGAAGCTGCTCTGAGTTTCAGCTTGAAATACCTTGTGGTGTGCCAGAGTTAACTGGGGAATGGAGGGATTGGGATTTAAGGGAGCAAGTTCCTGCTCCTTATGGAGAAGAGTTGAGAGACTGCAATTTAAACCTTCATTTCTCCTTAGGTGTGTGTGTGGTGTGATGTGCTGTTCTGTGCACAGCATGGGAATTGATAACATCCTTGCTGTGGGTTTGGAGATTTCACAGTGTTCCACCCCTACCTTTCAGAACACTTAATTATGTCTCTCAGGCCATAGAAAGGACTTTTTAGAACTATTAGATATGTCATTATGTTATTAGATATGGTTTTGAATATATGGGTAGAGCTGTCATTTTATAAGTTTGTCAGATGGCAGGAAACAACAGAGAATAAAGGGAAAAACATTGATTCCTACCTCCATATAGCTCACATAACCCTAATTACCCACCACTTGTAACTGGGAATTTAGAAGAAGCATGAGTATGCTAAAAAAAGCCTTGGCACTGTTTAGAGCAACCTTCAGCTTCCATTTGAAAGCTGTGGGCAATCCAGGACATCCTACACTGGAAGTTTGGATGGAGATCCCAAAGAGCCCTGGGCTTAAGACCAAGTTGTGGATTTCCAGTCTGCACTCACTTCTGGTGAATAGATATTTGCAGAGCCTGAACAACAGTATCTTTGTAAGTTAAGCAATAAATAAAAATGTAATTCATAATCTTTGTGTATTCTTCAACTCAGAATTAAAATTGTCATGTCTTTTCTACTTGTACAGCTTCTACTTCTACCACAGTCAGTGATGTTATATCACTACAGAAAGACATCTCTTACAATTGTGTTTTACAAGGCAACTGAGTGCCAGTGTCACTGTGCAGAGTCCCTTGACAATTGTAGAGACATTTTCCTCCAGAATATTGAAATATTCACTTTTTCATGTGCATTTTCCTGGAAGCTTATCCCCTAGAACTTTTAAATTAGTGCTCTATTCTGATCACCAGGTGTACAATTTGGTAATGTCCTGTTGTATACACTGAGTATGAAGGCACACAAGTGAAAATGTGACTCCCCATGCTGTGAAGAAGAGTTCTGTGTGTGAGATATTAGGACCTGAGTTAGATTGCCCCAAGGCAGAACAGACACCTGTCAGAAGATGACACAGAATACATTCTGCAGGGTAGAGCCATTTCCACCAGATCTGCACCACATCTTTTCCATACTGTGACTCTGATAACCATACATTGCAGCACATCACTCACCACAAGAAGAACTATTTCATTCTAGAAACATTTCATCCTGCACTAAAGGATGGCACTGAGAAACTGCACTGACAGTTCTTCTAAATTTCTCTTTTTATTCCATTGTTTTACCATGTTGGGTTTGGTCTCCTTAATCCCATCTCACAGATTTAAACAAGTATTCTTTTACTCACTGAGAAGTCAGGGGTAGGGGGGCAGTTTTTTGCAGGCAGTGCAAAAGATGAATTAGAAACATACACTAGAAACATACTTTGGACCAGATACTCATATCTAGAGCAGATAAACATGAATAGATCCTAGATCAAACAAGAGGTTCAGGGTATTTGGGGTTCAGTTGTTTTGGTTTAACTATCAGCTTTTCTATAGGAACAAATCAGCTGTGAATACTAAAAGTTTTTAGCAGAGTTTTTTTTGGGCCCCTGCAATGCTCTAAATTTATTTGTGTCCCTTACCATAATGTTTCTTGTAAGTTGACCAGACTGTATCACAGAAACTCCAGGCAGAAAACTGATGAACAACAAAAACCCATGGATAAGGACTCTTCCCTCATCTATGGAAACCATCTCATATGCTGTTGATCTAGCCTTTGGTAAGGAATGGGCATGGTGCCACCGCAGTGATGTTTCCATAACCAAAACATCAGATGAATGGCCAAGATGAAGGCCCTGGAGTGCCTCAAGAGTAAAGTAAACTGCAAATCACCAGGAAAAGAAAGAAAAAATACCCAGGTATGTTCATGCACAGGCACACACACTGATATTTCTCAAGGTGGACTGGTTTGATAAAAATTATGACCTTTTTTCCTCTACTCTATTTTATTTTCCAGTACTAAAAATATTGCAAGTGCCTGAGGCGTAAGTCAGAGCAAACCTCCATTATCACTCCAGAGACCTGGCACTTTGCTCGTTAGGCTTCTTAGGATCTCACTGAGTGACCTTGTTTGGTGGGAAGGCACAGATGGAGTCTGTCAGTAAATCTTGTTAATGTAGCAAGTATTCCTACTGTTAGATGAGGTTTGCACCTCATACGAGCATTCCCAGCCTGAGCAAACAAGCACTATTCCCTCCTCCCAATGTCAGCCCCCTTATTTCATGCCACCAGCTACTCCAGCATTTGTTCTTACTGTGAATTACCAAACAAAGAACATCTCACTGTGAGTGTAGGATGATCTTTCTTTCTCTCAAAGGCAGTCGTGCACCTCACTTCTAGGGAAACTGATGTTTGCTCTTAAATTTGGATGTGTTACCTGCTAAACACAAAAGCTTTCTTCTGCTGTAAATTTTTCCTGAACTTGAGAAATACTTTTATGATAGGAATGCATTTTTTTCCTAAAGTCAAACTCACACAGTTGTACTATACAATATAAATAACTGGCATATAAATAATAAAAAGTTTACCTATGAACCAATTTTAAGTGGTCTAAAATTTCAGGATGTAGCCTATTTAGTGTCAGTGAGAAAATAAAAAGCAGCTTTTAAAGTACATTTGGCTTCTAAAGGACAATGTTAAAAAATGTGACACCACCTTGGTTCAATGAATGCCTTTGGGTAAAAGAAGAGGGGTACAACAGTAACTGAAATATTTAAGTAAAATTGGGTGTTGTGACCCTGAACACCAGGACAAAATTCACGCTGAATAAGCAGCTGTATCTTCTAAGCGTTTTGCACTGTTGAAGTACAGCAGCAAAGCAAAGAGTGGTTGAATTTGGGACTCCCATTTTTCAGTTCTGCCTTCAGATTTAATTACTAAGTTTCCCATCCAAATGCAATTGTGAAGACAACAGCTTTGCATATTTTGGAACGATATTCCATCCTGGTTTGCAGGTGAAAGAATCGATCTTGAAATCAGAACCTGGGATGACTCTCTATTGTCTCTTCCCTAACCACTTGGTTCTACAGGCTAGTTCAGGGCTCCAGCACTCAGAATTTTGAGCCCAAATAAAAGAAAAAGAAGCATCCTGCTTGCCCATGCCTGTCCCTGCAGGGAGGGCTGGCTGCAGTGGGGTCTGTAACACCTGATGGCTTGGATTGCTGAGAAGGAGGAAAGAGAGCAGACAGAAGCAACCACACTGCTTTTACTTCTGCCTTTCCACCCCTCATCCCTCTTCTAAAAGCCAGCAAGGTTCTGCAATGGAAAGCCAGCAGTGGTCACAGCCTTATTAAGGTTTATAGTGCATGTTTATTTGTTTTTAAATATGATAATTTATCTTATTCCATGTGTATTTCTGCCAAGTTCTTGTTGTTTCCAAGGTTCCAACACATTTTTATTAGTTAAAACTCCTCTGTGCTACTTGCTACTGCAGGGATTATAGAAAGAAATTAAATTTAGGACACCAAAGATCATCACAGCCAGAGGAATAAAACCTCCCTGCAAACTTAATTAAAACAAGAAGATGGTCTGATAACAGATAATATGTTGCTAACTAGGCACCAAAGGTAGGAGCAGGCCTGCAAAAAAGGACACACTATTATTATTAAAATCTTTAAGTTGCATAGAAGCTGATGGCCAGATCCTGATACCACAGGAATGGTAAAAGCTTCTCAGGATCAGATGGGAAAGAAAAGAACAGAGTATGTTAATCAGATAAATGGGATAGAGGAAGCCATTCTGGAAATGTTTTGACGCAGAGTCCTGGCAAAGTGTTTTCAACGTTGTTGGTAAGGTTTGAATAACACTGGTGTATCTTAATCTTGGCTTCAGTTTTTAAGCAAGTGAAATTATGCACTGGTATGATCCATGACTTCAGAGATGTGTCACTTTCCTGTGCCTGTGCTGAGGGACTAAAATGTCACCCAATGTGTGTTGCTTGCTCATTTGAAACTACTCAATAGTGTAAGAGATAACTACATCTGTTTTCAGACAATACAGCTTTAGATAATTCCTTGGGTAAAATCCTCCCTCAGTGTGTGCATGTAGATAATCTGCACACTTCACAGGAAATATATGCTGGTCAGCATAAGTTCTGTAAATGAAATAATAATAATAATAATAAATGTAGGAAAATAATTTAGCTTTGCCTTTTCCTCAGTGAGGACTAGTTGGGACTTGCATGTTATGAAGACTTTTTAAAGAAGTGAGCTGATATTTGTGCCAATTTTGCACACTGGAGTGCAAAATCAGATTTATTATTTCTGAGATTGGTAGGTCAGGATTATCAAGCCCTTTCTTTCACTTGTTCACTTGAGCTATTTTCTTGTGAGAGTGGCTCTGTATTGCAGTGATCAGTGTATTCCAGGTGTCCTGCCCTGCATTACTATTACTGTAGGTGCCTGCAGTAATGAAATAGCAAGCCTTAGCAATTCTTCCTGGTAATAGTTTGTTCTCATAGTTAATTGACACAGCCATGGAGGTAGAGCCTCAGATTGCTTCTGCATCTCTGCGGACACACTGGCAGAGAAAATATTCTGGTCCTAGGAAAACATCATTCCCTTCAGCTGATAGGCCCTGCAATGAAAGCCTGGGGCAGCTGGAAGAAGTGGAGCCTGAAATTCAGATTGCCTTCATTTTATCAAAGCAAAACTACTTTTTTTTTTTTCCCCCAGGAAATTCATACGATATTTCCATTGCTAGTTGATTTTACCCAATTCATCCTAAACTACCCAGATTTTCTGGTGAGGTGTTGCTTTTCATTACAGGCAAATGCAATTTTCCCTGAATAAAAATTCTCCATTTGCACTGTCTTATTATTTTTGTTACTTTTTTAAGCTACCTTGCTAAATTTAAAAACTAAAACATTCAGCAATGAGTAAACTATTTCTCAGACGAAAAACTTTGATACAAGGATTGTACCTTTTATCTCTCTGTTGAGTTTCTGCATTGAGCTATACTTGACAAATACTTGAATGATTGAGATGTTGGTTTCTCAAACACCAGAGCAAGTTTGCCACTGATTATGGTCACCTGGAATTGTCCTGGAGCAACATTTTGCTTCACAAGGCTGGATTTGCTGCTAACAGTACAAGCTTATTTACTGCTTATTTGTTGTAATAACTGTGCTTATTTCTATAAATTGAGATTAGGACTAGTTTATTTCACATCAGTAATTGGTAGCTCACAAAATACCCTTTAAATGTTTTCAGATTATTAAAAACACTGAAGGGGAAATGAAAAGTTATCACGACCATTGATTTATCCATCTTTCTTTACCTTCTTACAGGCCACTGTCAACACCTTTAAAGCAAACTCTGAGAGCAAAGTTGATGAGTTGTTGTTTCGGAAGGTTTCTGATTTCATTTATATCCATGCAAATCCAGTGTAACACCATTGAAGCATATTGATAATTGAAAACTTTCAACTGAAACTAATTTCATATGTGGGAAAAATAATATTTTTTTACAAAACTAGTCATCCTTCTTAAAAAAAATCCAGCCAAAGAAAAAAAAAGAACAATGGTCTGATTTTCATAGGAAATTTTAACAAAAAGTGATCTAATATTACTTCTTTGTAGTCTCACATGATATGTAAAATAATCCCACCAGGAATCTGGAGCTTGTTAATGACTGGCATCAGCTCCAATGTCCTTGATATGTGTCATGGCATGGATTATTGCTCAAATCAATACAAAGCAATTTCCAGTCAAGGGAAACAACTGTCCACTGGTTTGCTCTGAGCCACTTTCAGATAGCATCCCTACAGCCTCCCATGGACTTGCAGCTGCTCAATTACAGTCTAATTGCATGGCTCCCGTAGAGCGACACCCAAGGAGTGTTTGTTCATGCCACGTGCTGACATTCAGAACAAAGCAAAAAAGCAAATACAGTGAAGATTGCAGTTCACACAGGAAGGGAAAGCAGATCACGTGAAAATAGAGATGTCATGGTAAGATATGGTTGTCACATATGTGACAAGAACTCTAGGATGTTTGTATGGCTCTAAAATGCCCACTCTGCCCCATCAACTTGTTTTAAGACACACAGAAATACTGCTTGTTTCTTATCTACAGGAAAAAGCATAAACCAGAGGAAAAGAAAATAGCCAGCAGCTTTCACAGCAAAGTTTCTGGAGAATCTCCTTGTTAAAACTAAGCAAATATTTTTAGCAAGGTTAGTGTGCTAGACAGCACCATGAATCATTGGGGAAATTGGAAGGCACTTTCAATCTTCTAGATATTCCAGATTTGGGAATATTTACTATTATAGAAACTGGCCAAAAGTAGTAATTTTGTGGCAGGTAGCCTTCAGACCTCACCATGCACTACCATACACCTGGTCCAGGGAATAATCCTTTTTGTCACACATAATTGTATTGTGGAATTACAGGAAATTGGTTGGACAGAGAATTTCTACCCAGTTCCTAGGTCCGTCCCCTATGAGGCTTCAAATCAAGTTTAATTATTCCATTTGTTTCTGGCAGGATGTTGTGATGGTGCTATGCCAAAGGTTTGAAGAAAGCTCACTTATAATGCAACATTTATGAGTGGCTTTAGATATTTTACTGCTTATTTGAAACAATATTTGGACATTTTGCTATCCACTTTGGAAAGCCATTTTATATACACTTCATATTACATCCATCTTAAGGAATGTCTTAAAGCAATTACTGTAACTTAAGGAGACAACAAATAATATATATAAAAATGATGTATGCATAAATAAGGCAATGGAGAGCTAAGAAAATCATTCCAGCAGTCTATATAATCTTTTTCCAGACTAATGTTTTAAAAGAGCAGCACATTCTTCTTTGTGGCAAGGCTTTTCTCCTTGCCCAGTAAGATTCTCCTATGTCCTAGGGGTAATCCATGCAATTTGAAGAAAGAGGTGAAACACAAAGAGATAACATAATGAAAGCCGTAGACTGACAGGGAAAGAAAAAGTCTCTAAAACAGAGTTGTCAGTGCTCGTTGTTATCATAATTTCTATCACTGATCTAACAAAGAACATGGTTTTTCAAAATATTAACCATAAGCCACATTTTAAGTACATGACCCAATCCTTCTTTCTTAGAAAATGTGTTTATTGCTTTTGTAGTTACTAAATTCAAGCATACACTTCAGATGCTTTCCTAAGTGAGATTACAGTGGGAAACAGTATATTCTAGAGATCTTGCTTCAAGTGTTTCCACTTTTGATTATACCTCCTCTCCCTCTCTTAAGAAACCCTTATTATTCAGAAATAACTCCCTCCAGAGCTTTCTTGGAGGGCTTTTTTTAATGATAAATGTTATAGAAGGGCAGACATGTGCCATGTCGGATTGTTGTAAAAGCACTGCTGCCAGGAACTGAAGTTTAGAACAAGAACTGCATTCTCAGATATCACAGGAGAAGAAAACATTTTTGGTATCTGGGCAAATTTATTTTAAAGCTAAGGAAGTTGTTTATGTAAAAAGCACTAAAATGCCATAACTGACAACAAAACACACTTTCTCATATTAAACATTCTGAGCCAGCTTCAGATGTAAACAAAATTTTCAATTATTATTATATTATATATATTCAAATATTATAGAATATGACACCCCCAGTGGTGGCTGGCCACTTCAGTCGCCTAAGAGGTATGGGAAAAACAGAGGGGAACGTGATTTCTTTTTTCCAGGTGTCACCCCCTACCCCAAGTTTGCAAATGCTTCAAACCTTTAAAATAGAAATGGTAATGTGTTTTATCTATTTCCTTCTCATCCTGCAGCTAAACCAGTTCAATTGTCTTATATACTTTTGCCTCTTTTCTCTTTGCTTGCAGTGTGGAAGAATGAGGAAATGGGGCCTCCTTGGAGCATGGAAAGAGCTGACAGGAATGTTTCCTCTCCAACTTGACCTTGTTCCTAGAACTATTCTGTTCCACAGTCACCTGAGGGACAAGCTGGTGTCTGTTTGAGCCCTCAGAGTTTCTGTCTCCTATCAAGAGCTGAGACCACAACTGAAAGGCTGCAGCACAGGCAGCAACAGACACTTCCAAACTACAGCTGGAGTGTTGGTGCACTTTCCTTGGGTAGGATTTGATACTACAAGGGAGTGCAGAGCCTGGAAGAGAGTTCTGAAGTGATTACAGCAGGCTGCATGGCTGAACAGCCACCCTCATTCTACGAGCCTCAGGCTTGTATTTCCAGTTAGTTGAAATACAATTCCTATGCCTGGAATAAAAATGTCTAAACACAAGGACAGCAGTACAATCTCCCCACGTTCTGGAGGGCTTTCCACAAACCACTTGGCAATAGCTTTATTCTTTCCTGTGCAAATGTTCATGTCAACCCGAGCAAGCATGAGCCTTCAATACCTGCTCTGGGAGTCCATACTACCCGTGGAGATAAGGATTTCTATTTGAAATTTTACTGTGGGAAGGACATCCTGGATTCCTCTCCCTCTGTGCATGGGCTAGAGGAGATGTGATTAGACCACTTCCAATTTTGCAAACTTAGTTAGGATCCTAAGTCAAAAATCATAAAGCCAGTCCCGAATGCTGCTACTGACAAAAAAAAAAAAAAAAAAAAAAAAAAAAAAAAAAAAAAAAAAAAAAATCAGGCTGCATGTACATGCTGAACTGAAAGTTTGCAGTTCTGTCCAGTGACAGAGAACTCATGGGAACTCTTACATCAATTGCATTTGGACAAAGCAGAGGAACACTCCTTCCTAGTGATAGTGGAGCCATTTATAGCCTCCATCTGCTGCTGAACACACAGCCCAGGCTTTCAGCCTTTTGCTCTCCCTGTAGGGAGCTGGTACAAGTCAGTCACCTTAGACTGAGGCAGATCAGAGGTGTCAGTCTGGGGTCCTTTCCATCACTCTTCAGGAACCAGCACTGAGCCAGCCAGGAGTTAACATGCAGTGCTTCCAGCATGAATGCAATTCCAGTAATCCCTTTTATTTTGCATAAACGTCCATACCTGTATAAATCTGGCTTTGACATATCCATTCAGTGCTCTGTCTCATGCTTCCCTGGCCTCTCCCTCCAGCTTTCATGGGCAAAGCACCATCTGACTCCCTGGCATTCTGCAGAGCCACCCTCACCAGCCTGCTGAGTCTGTTAAAACAACTCTTTTTGTTGCTGTGGCCAAGAATATGTTTTTTCTCTCCACGGGGAAAGTCTCAGAAACACAAGGTGATTTCTGAGTTTTAAACTGTACTGGATACAGGAGGTTTTACAGAAGGTCACCCACTGCTGATTAAAGAGAATAGCTTTCCTTCTCTGCTATAATTTAATCCACTGTTCCTTGCCAGTCCTGTACCTCCACTTGCTAGGCCTGTTATTACCTTTTTCCCAACCCTTTTCTACACCATTCTTCTATCTACAGATAGGAATGCAAATACTTTTGCTGAAGCCATTATATGATTTTTTTATGAATAGGGAAAATGTTTTGATTGAAAACTTTGACATTATGTTTAGAATAATCTATCAATCAGTTTCTCAGATGACAATTGATAGAAGGCAGCGTGTATCTAAAGAGTTTACAATCATATCCCTGTATTATCTTAATTAATGCAGTAAGATCTGTGCATACAATTCACTGTTTTCATAAGATATTGACAGCTGACCTCATTTCTCCATGGCATTTTAAACATGCATTTATTGTGCTGCAGCCAGTGTGCAAACTTAGAGAAATCCTCTATTACAGAAGAAATTCACATATTGTAATATTTACCTATAGTAATTATTCTCAAGGTGTTCTCAAAGATACAAACCAAAGGAATAGAATGAGAGTCCATGAAGACAACAAATGAATGTGGTACGAAACGTTATGCTAGTAGTATTTATCACACTCTTCATGCATGAAAGGGAAATAAAGGTCTCTACAGCAACCATTCCTGTTGCTATTCCTTTTTTAAGATTTGCTTTCCTCTGGCCAGTGGTTTCAGTTTGGTTAGGATAGAAAGAAACAGAACAAGAAAGAAAGGAAGAGGAGGAAGAGGAGGAAGAGGAGGAAGAGGAGGAAGGGAAAAAAAGAAAAGGAAGAAGGAAGCAGAAACTTCTGCTTCTTACTAATTCAAATCTTTTAGTGAGTAGCCCATAGCATTTTCTGGACTAAGGTGACACACACTTTGAATTGCATGAGCAATAAAAACACGTTACTCTGGACACTGACAACTCATTTAATTTTAGAGTTGTAAAAAATACTTGAATATGAGAAGTTGGGAAGTAGTCTTGCTGTAATTTATTGATTTGAGTAGAGATGTCTGCTTCGAAATGGCCATTCCACTAGCCAAAGTTCTGATCTGACTGCTAACCAAAGCAAACAGAACAAGCTATTTTAATATCAGTAAGATGGTCTCCTTTTGTTTTGTTCTTTTGTGGGTTTCTTAGCTTATCCAATTGACATGCCATCACAAAAAAGCCCAAATCCATGAAGTATAGTTATATCATCCACACAGGCTATTGGAAAATCTTGTAACACTACTGTCTGATATTAAGAATTGTAAAGACATGAGATATTTTGCCACTCCAGCAGACTTTTGCCATCTGAGTCAGATAATTTGGTGAGAGGAAGAGCAGCTCATCCCCAGACCATGTGCACGAATCAGCCCCCCCTGTGCAGCTCCTGGTGAGGCACAGGTGGGAGGGAAATTGCTCCCAGTGGGGTCACAGAGGCTCTGCCTTGGCTGCACAGGGAGCTCCAGCTGCTCCTCCTTCCAAGCTGAGCACCAAGATTTCAAGCTTGAGAGTTGTTCTGGGCTGTTATTTGTGGCCAGGTGGAGTTTGTTTGTGTGAGGTGGGCCAGCTCACAGCTTGGCTGCTAATCAGGTTCCTGATTTCCACAAAGTCAGCTTCTTTTCCATCTGTCTCTTGGGGCTGCACTGTGCTCTCTATTGTCTTTCATGCTCCACAGAGGGACGTTTTTAACTTGGCCATTAACCCAAAGGCTGCCTCAAAAGCTGTGCTTTTCTGTGGAGCATGAAAAGCAGCAGGGAAGAGCAAAGCACCTTTGGTTCCTGGGGAAAACCTGGCAGGTGGTGAGGAGCCAAATCCTCTGTGCACTGGGGTTAAATATCTCAGATGGAGTGAAAGGGCAGATGGAGTAAGACAGAAAAGCAGTTCCAATGTTGTACAGCACTGAAGTTTAGAAAAGACTGATACAGAATTCAACAAGAAGCAACCAATGTGACTGGAGACATCAAGGGAGGGACAACAGTTTAAATCTGCATCCTCACTCAAACAAGATGCTGTGAGTATCTTGAAGGCAGTGTAAATCTGAATTCTTCTACCGCATAAATTGCTAAGGTGTATCATACCATGAAAATGTCCCTTAGGACTTGGGATTGTGACCACATATGAACTGAAAAAATAAGAATGATTTTCTCACACCTTGCAATATTCCACCGGAATCAGCAAAAATGTGTTACACAAGGAAAAAAGGAGAGGACACATTTCAGCCAACACCTTGTCCTCCATTTTAACTGTAACAGCCTCCCACAAGATTTGCTCTTTAAAACTCATATTTTCATGCAATTCACCAAACACACTTCATATTGCTCTCACTGCTCTCTTCTTCAACAGCTTCCTGAACACTTAATAATCTTGACTCTTGACATTTAAGAACCTGTTTTGCTTCAGAAAAATGCCAAACCCACCGCACTAATCTCCACCTTCCCCACCTCACAGCTCCCTTTCCTACTTATGCTCCAGATGGGCCCAGGAAAATTTTCCCTCTGATTTTTTTATTTTTCCTTTTTAAGCTTCCTTATCTAAAAAACCCCAACCAATTCTTTATATGAAAATCTCAAATTTTCTCCCAATTTTCAAGTCCCAAACAGTGCGTGCCACATACTAATTCTTAAAGCTGCATTTAGTTTTCCTAAATCTTAGTAAATCCTAGTTTTCCTGTCACACAGCTATTCTCCAAAGCTGCTGTTCACCTGCTTCTCAACCTTCTACATATTTTTGCTCTCAGCTTGTACAAGTCTGGATACTTTTCCAAGCTGCTCTCATTATTCTCTATGTTTCTCAGGCACGTTCAGTGATTCCTCCTCCAGCAAAGTGCTGACAGTGGGAAGGGAGAAAAAGAACAAGCCAGTGCAGCTGTTCCAGTCTCCTCCCACCCCACTCCCCTGGTGATATTCACACCTTCCTCTCTTCACAGAGGAGACTTTCAAGTCTGTATTTTTCCAAACCATCATCAGATGGTTGCTTGAGAATACAGGAAGGCCCTGTGGAAAATCCTATGGGATACACTGCAATAACAGTTTTATCTATTCTGGGATTTAGGAAGCTGTCCCTTGCCACACAGGATTTTTTTATCCATTACAAATACAGTTATGAGAAGTATATGTGTGCTCCTTGACTGAAATTGCTAGAGGTCAGACAGACTTGTCTCCTGAGTTTCAGATAGTAGGAATCAAGTGCAGGACAAAATTTTGAATCATCACCTTTCAGGAGGTTTTGGTTTCAATCCACGCCCGAATCCAATCTCAGAACCATTGAACTTCTATTTTCAAACAGTAAATCCCTGTGACTCACTTCACCACTCTTGCAACTTACCCAGTAAATCAGGGCAAAATAATAATAATGGTAAAAAACAGGTGAAAAATGCTACCTCTCAAAACTCTCAGATATTAAGCTGCCTACTACTGAAACTAACACCCAGTTAGGTTGTTAGTAATGCTATAATGTTATATTTATCTACATACTCATGCCTACACATACATCTAATCATATGTGTTTGTATAGATATACTTGCACATACAGACACATTGTATAGGTACAATAAACATACTCAGAAGGTATTTTATTCACTGATTGAAACAAAATATTGAGTTGTGACAGTCAATAGACAGAGCAAGGGAAGCTGTGTTTTATACTGAGGAAGGATTTGTTCCTCTTTTGTTCCTGTTTCTGGTGGGAGTGGTTATTATTTGTTCATTCATCTTGATCCTACATGAAAACAAGTGAAACTTGTGAAAATGAAAACAAACAAACAATTCTCTACAAGTTTAGACACACATGGTCGCTTGTGCTCTGTTGGCCAAACCAAGTAATTTTTCATTTTGCCAGTGTTTGCAGGCTTATTTCTATATTTGTGTTTTGAAAATATGATTACAAAACCCAATTCACTGGCTGTGAACATTTCATCAAAATTTTCGTTCTCAGATGCAGCTAGTCCATGCCCAGAACTTAATGGACTCCAGTAGGAGCTGTGAAGGATGAAGTTCTAAATTACCAAAAAGTAAAAACCAAACTAGGTACCAATAGCACATTGCCAACATTTAATTTTTCACATCTCCCATTTTAACCAATTTTGGTTTGATATATTGTGGAGGAATAAAAGCAACATTGTGTTTTGTACAGAGGTTGCTTTCTACTGGACATGCACATGGGGAAAACACAAATGGTATTTCCCTCATTCACCTTGGGATTGCTGTGAATTACACAACTGAATGCTATGTATTCCAAATATAAATGAACTAAAATGAGCCAAACAAACTCTTCTGGGATGCTCCTCATCTTTATGAGCTGGTTTTACAGATATACAGGCAATGTGCTGCTGAGACAGCCACTGGAGGTTCAGGAAATGTTTAGCCAAAAAGTTTAAGGAGAAGCCAAACATCACCTTGCATTTCACTAACGCTGCTAAAAGGCTACAAGGAGATCAGCCACCATAAAAGAACATAGCTCTGCACCTATTATCCTACAGCCTACAAAAATTAATAAAAGGTACATTATCATCTAAGGAAGAAAAATTCTTTTTAATTTTCCTTTCTCCCTGAAAATCCCTTGCTACTGATAGCTGGAATTTACCCTCCTGCTGCTAAGGTAGCATAATGTCTGTTTGATGAGATCAGAGTTTGCTGTAGGCTACCATCTCTACCCTCTCTATAGGAAAATCTACAAGTAAATAGACATAAAAATAAACAGCCATGTTAATCTCTCTATGTTTCCCCACCAAACCCACTCCAATGGAAGGAACTGCAGAGCGTGGCATACCCTGATTAAATAAAACTGCAAAGCTCAGGGGCAGACTGAAATCTTCCTTCTCCTTGTGCTGCACCTACTGCAGCAGTTTCATTTGAAGCAAAAAGGCAAAACCTCCAAGCCCAGCTGTTGTCAGTGCTCTATATGAGTCACTGAGCAGCAGATGCTGAAAGTGCTGTGTTTCTAAAGGCAACACCTGCTGCTGAACCTGAGTTTCCAAGCCACATAGAGAAAGAGCAGCTGACGAGGTATGTGTCACTAATAGCCACTCTTAGGGAAAAATCAGACAAAGATTGTCAGCAGGAAATGGTAACCAAAAGCTCTGGAGCCACTACAAAATTTGCAGTAGTCCAATGGCACAGAATTCCTTCAGAAAGCAGAATTGCATTTAACTTAATTGAAGACCACTGTAATGTTTTCAAGATGTACCTGTGTCTCAATTCAGACTCAAATTCAGTGCTTTCTTAGGCAGAAATTTCAGAAAAAATGCTGCTTCTGGTTGCAAAAGCAACATATAAAAGAATTAATTCCCCCCTTCTTTATGTACACAGTAGGTTTACATGGTTATCATATAAAACTGTTTACTGAACAAATTCAATGTAAGCCCAAATAGTTCTCTCTTTCTGAAAGGAGGGAAAGAAAGCAAAGGTAATTTCTAAACTGGAAACAATTTGTTCTTCTGACCTACAGTGCAACATTTAAAAAAATTATATTAATTTTTTTTTTTTTTATTAAACAGTGTAGAAGTAATTAAATTTTAGCACCTGGCAGAAAAAGAAAATAGCAACACAGGCACTGCTTTAAGAGACCCAGGTTCAAAACATGGATTATAAAGCTATGGCCCTACTTGCATGTACTCCTGGGGGTCCCATTGACCACCCAGCCTCCCTGCTTGCCTGGGGACCAAGTGGACAGGCACAGATCCTGGGCAGACTTTCAGACTGGCTTCTTATTTCAAATTTTCCAAGTGTTTGTTGTATTTTTGATTACAAACCAGTACTGCTACCTAATCCTGGCAGCTGTGCACATCCAGTATCCCCTGGACAGAAAGTACAGCAGAGCAACCAATGACAGTGTGTCACCACAGCTTAGGAAACAAGCTTGGCTCAAACAAAATATTCCTAATCCCGAGAAAGATGGTTCCTTGTGATCAAAATAGAGAACAGTGCAGTGTCACAGCTAAATGTCCTCACCACCTTTCAGTGCCACGGTTTGCCTGTATCTCCTTTTTTTCCTCAAAGTATTTTCCTCCCCAAACTTATTCCTCCCTTTCATCTCTGTCGGTCTGTAATGTTCCAGTGCATTTTGTAGCTATTTACACCCGTGTGAGGTATGTGGCAAACAATGCTGAAGGTGAAGATCTCTTGGTACAGGAGGTGACTTTGTACATTTAGTGTTAGCTCTGCTCCGTGTCTGCTCCCAGGGACTTCACCCTGCATTCACAGCAGAAGAGGAACAGACCATATATATATATATACTTGTACCCATGCAAGAAACTGAATACAAAAAATAAATCAACCCAAATTTTTAAAGTTGTCTGAATATACTGCATTCATCATCCAATCCCAGCCAGTGTAAGGTGGCAGTGTAAAGCAGAAGCCAGGCAGAATGTGCAGAATTTAGCAAACTTGACATGTTTTCTCACTTCTGCACGCTGGGAAAACTGTAACACTTATCACATTTGTCTCCTGAGTGGTGTGTTTCACCTTTTAATGTCACACAATGCACTAACATACCCGGAGCTGTAGTGTATCTGCACTTATGTTTACACTCCTGAAATATTTTTTGTATGTGGCCTGACATAATAACTGCACCAGTTGCTCAAACCTATAGTCCAAAAGAAGAGTATAGTTTTCTTCTGGGTTTTTTTTGTGTGCTTTTTTCATTTTTGGTGTTTTTCTTTTCAGGTGGGGAGGATCCTCTGACAATCTCAATTGTAAATTAACTTTTCCTTTTCATAAAAGTTATCATTTTAAGTGCCTGTGGCTTTAATCACATTCTTTTAATGCTGTAGCTCAGTTGTGTGTTCCTAAAATCTACCTGGGTTTTTCACTCCATGTACAGCATTAAGTACAAAGAGGGTAAATTTACAGACCAAAGGCATCCCTCATAAGACCAATGTAACGAATCTAACCCAAATACTTTTGTGGCAATGTGCCCCTAGTTCTGAGTGCATTGCTCATAGTGATTTCTGTCAGATCGATTTACTGATTCCATGGAAGCAGCCTGTACTGTTATTTCATAAATTCAGTTTGCAGGTTTCTTTCAGCAGGTTTTTATTGTGCTGCCTGCTTACCCCACAGTAACAAAACCCCAGTACCAATATCACCTGAGGTACCAATTAAAGCATCATGAAAGGCCAAAGTACACATGGGAGAGTGTTGCTGAGCAGAAGATTGGTAATTAACGTGGTAACTTGATATATTTGCTCAGCTCTCCTGTGAACCTTCAACTTTGCCTGTCTACTGATGCCTCACTGTAAGAAATTCTAGTACAGGTTAGGAAGCATAGCCCCACTGGTCACAATGCACTCTGTGATGCACTCCTGACTCAGGGAATGTTAATTCACTACAGCAAAGCAGTCTCTATGGTAACCACAAGGTTTATCCCCCAGTAACTCCAGTCCATTACAGTCAGTGCCTGCTAAGGCCCTTACACTCGGAATGGAGTTGTTTCTGTGCAAAAACAGCAGCAGCAAACATCCCTGCCTCGCTGCTGTTGTGCAGCTGTGGTCCTCAATTCCCTTTAAAAATCACGTCTCCCCTGCATCTGATGAATTGTTTATTTCTTTAATTCAACCTTTAAAAAAAACATGGAACAATAATTTGCTAAAACTGAACGTAAGTTTTCTTTTCTGCCTCTGTAAGCAGAGAAAAATCAGATGTCAGGGATCTGATCTGGAGGCAGGTGGAGACACAACAGCTTTAAACCCTTTTTCCAATTATGGCCTCTAAAAAGACATTTTTGAGAGCTAAGAAGAATGTTTATAGCATATTCACAGGTATGGGTGTCCATTCAAGTCTTAAGCCTTGCAGAATTACTAAAATGGGAGATGAAATTTGCCCTTATCATTTACACATTCTAAAGGGAAAGGATGAGAATTTTAAGTGAGGGGACTGGTTTCCACAAAAGGTAAGTAACAGCTGACACTCCTGTTCAGTTTTTACTCAGAGGATCCTCAGTTACAAGAAGGCCCAAGTGACCTGAGATGACTCCTGAACTCTCAAGCTCAGGTGCATTTCTGCCCACACCCCTTTGTGTATCAACTCCCTTCCCCTGTGCCCTCACTTCCAGCTGGAGACTCTTAAACCCAGGGACTGGGGACGTGGTAACTTACAATTGCAGGAAATACCTCAAAATTGGGATTTCCTCTCTGAGAGGTGGCTTTGCTGATGCTAAAAGAGAACCTTGTGAGCTAAAACTCGGATGTACTCTCTCTTAAAACCTTCTCTCCTAGTTATATCTGGGTGACTTCTGAGGGTGGAAAGGATTTTTTTTTTTTAGTGTAAAGTGTTCTGATCCTTCCATGAAATTCAGTGGTAAATTCAACAGCAGCAGGTGAATGCATGCATATCCTTCAGGCCTCACAAATTCACAGCCTGAGGTGTGGGCACAGGAAGCCACAGTGCATTAGGTTTCAGAGTCTGAGGGTCATTCTGGTCGTGACTATTCAGCTTCTTTCTGTGTTGCTCAAAACAAATTGCCCATAATTCAATCACTTGCTGTTTTTCAAACCTGGCCCATACAATTCTGTGAATGATAGTGCACTGAGAGGTTACCTTGGGCAAGCTTATTACCTTTTTTTGTTGTTGTTTTTAAAGCATTTTGGGGTTTCTTAAAATCTTTGACAAATATAATGATCCAAAGTAGTAATTTCTACAGACATAGCATGAACTCTCTGTTTGCTAACATGTCTCAGTTTATGGAGTCACTGCACATTGTTAAAAAGGTGACAGTGCCAATGTGGCTTTTTCCAAAGAATCCTGTGAGTTTTAAGGACATATGGGCCTCGGAGTGGCTGCATATATCTGACTGGAAATATGCATCTTCACTGCGGCAGCTGCAAGATTATCCAATAGATTTTGTTCTCAGTTGCTTAAAAACATGAGAGCACAAACAGAAGCTCATCATGATGAGCTAATTTCAACTTCTGTTACCATATTTCTAGGCTTAGTTTTAATTTTCAGAATGAAGAACTGCGATGCCCCAGGCCCCTACTGGAGTTATGCACACCACCACAGCCCTGCTGCGAATACCTGAATCCTGTGGGAAGCTGGCATCCCATGGCCCTGATAAGAGTCAGAAAAAGACTTCCACCAGTCTGACATAAACAAACCCCTCTCCTGCTTCAGCCATTCTTTCTCATTTTTTCTCCTAGTTAGGAACTGTGAAGTTACAGTGACTTTTGCTCTCAGTAAAACCATAAATTGTAGAAAGATACAACCTCTTTTTGCTAGTTATCAGCCAAGAGATG
This sequence comes from Acrocephalus scirpaceus scirpaceus, assembly GCA_910950805.1. Taxonomy (NCBI): domain Eukaryota; kingdom Metazoa; phylum Chordata; class Aves; order Passeriformes; family Sylviidae; genus Acrocephalus; species Acrocephalus scirpaceus. The sequence goes on along the minus strand of OU383779.1, from coordinate 41,705,122 downwards.
GCCTTACAACTATTTGTTTGCTTAATGATTTTATATACATTATTGTCAGGCTAAGTGACAGTAACAAAGATAAAGCAACAAAGAAAAGATAAATATCAGGAAACAGAAATTGAAGGAAATAGTACAAACACAGTTAGGAGCTCCAATGGACCACAGACTAAGACTGAGAATGATGAATGTGATAACCTGAATACAAATGAGTTCCAAATAATTCTTCCTTGTTGCTCATGCTTGCATTTATCTACTTGATTTGGGTAATTTGTATAACTGGAAGGTAATTTCCTGTTAAAAAATGTGATAAAATGCTTTCATTCCAGCGTGTGCATCTCCATCCTTGAGCTAGTCTGGAAAAGTCAGAGGTATGGTAATGAAGTAAAATTTTGAATCTATGTACAAATAAGGAATAAATAAAATAATGGAGAGAAAGCAAGTGAGACTGCTACTTTTTAGGAGTTATCCTGTCTAAGAATCACTGGTGAATGTAACTCCAGGAACGTAACTCCAATTCATAAAATATCAAGGACAAAACCAAAGCACGCTTATCTTAATCCAATTTTTGAATAAGTTATACAACCAAAGCCTTGAACAAGAAGGATTATTAAATAATCCATGATCAATTTGGAAAGTGATACTTTTTAAATATGAGAGAGAGTTGGAAACAGCTTTTGCACAGAGGGCTTAAAGGCCCTGAAAAGGCACCCCACCAGGCTCAGTTTACTAAAGAAGAAAAGACTCAGCTACAACCTGACCCACATCAGATGGACTTTTACAGTGGGTGAAGGCTACAGTCTCTCTTGCATTAGTTTTCATCAGATTTATGCTCTCCTTTAACTTCTGAACCTTGGCATTACTAAACTGGAATCCCTTACAGATCTATCTCAGTTTATGTTGCATAGAGAGTCAACTGCTTCGTGCAAGTCTGATGAGAAGACGGAACAGAAACCTACTGTTTCAGAATGAGCAATATAAATTTGTGTTTGTAGCAGCTGAAGCTGCCTGGTGCTCTGCTCCAGGATTTTTTCAGAGGTTCTGTTTACTGGCCATAAATGTTCACAGCTATTAGTCACTGAAATCTCAGCATGGTTTAATTTCACAAATGTGAGAGCCACCTCCAGTCCTGTTCAGACTTTGTGATGGGCTGTTAACCTTTTGCACAGATTGAAGTCCATATTAGTTCATCACCTGTAAATCCTCATTTTAAAGGAAATCCTGAAACAAGTTGCCTGTCCTGGGGCTAGTAGCTGTGGGATACCTCACACTAAACATTAACAAGCAAAATACCAGCTCGTATTAGTGACCCTCTTTATGGGCAGATCTTTTTCAGATCTTTTGGTTACCTCAGGCCAAAGGCACAGCAACGGGACTGCTTCCTCTAACAGCAGGGAACAGTAACTTAAGAAAATTGGGACTCAAGGAGTAAGGGAATTTAAACTGGGGCTGCCCTGAAGGCTCTTTTACTAGAGATAAACATCTAGTATCCTTTACTCGAGATAAACAATGGCTGTCAGTCTCCAGAATGAGTCTCTTACTGCAGCAACATTAATTGCCTCTTTGGGTGCTTAAAACCATTGAGACCATATTCCATAGCTGGAGATCCAATCCATAGGCTAGTGATCCAAGAGCTGAGCAAACCACTGTGCTGGAATGAACAGATACTGCCTTAGGAGCTTGAAATTAAATCTGGGTTCACTGAAATACAAGTTAAAGGTGTCACTGAAATCAAGGATCTAATTTCATTTCAGAAGGAATTTTCCTGCATAAAAAGCACAAAACTCTTTCACCTAATACTACTTTTTCTATGTTACTGTGGATAAACCATTTTTCACTGCAAAAACAAACACTTCTTTTACCCTTTTAATTTATGGCACCAGTGAAATTGCTTTCACACAAAATCAGTATGTATGAGAACAGAACAAATCACATGCCCAGAATTTCTTGTCTGTAGGCTTGCATAAAACTCTGAAATTTACAGAGGAAATCTAAAATTTTCTAAGGTTTGTATGATTCTTTAGACCAGGACCCCATGGTCTAAATATAAGCCCTAGATTTGCTTCAATTTAACAAAAGAATTTGATGTTAAAATTACAATAAAATTGAAAGAGAAAATTCAAATTTAAGAATCAGTTTAAATCCTTCAAAGTGTGTATTTTTTTCCTAAGGAGTTGAAATGAACATTAATTTAAAGAAAAAATAATTTAAGCTATTATTTTTTTCAATTGAAATGGAACCAATTTCATACACCTTTCTGGTGCCAGTTGGAATAAGAATTTAATTAAAATGTGGTATGATAACACAAAGTAGTTTCATTTTTGCAGCTCTAGTTTTCCTGTTGGTTCGTCCATTTTTCCCTATCCCTTAATTTTGCCATGGTAAGAATGATATTTGTTTGGAATTAGTTGTACAAACATTGAGTATATTATAATCACTTCTCAGAAGCAATGGAAACTGAACTGCTGAAGTCATAGTGTAAGGGACATTTTTGTGGCTTTCTTCTGCCATAACTGTTTCAGTCAGGAACAAAACCTCTTCTTATCCTAACAGCAGAAGGGAAAAAGATGAAATTATTTCATCACAAAAATTATCTGAAGGTCACTGGAAGTTCCCTTTTACAACTTTAACTGGTATATGTTACAACCCTTCCAGAAGTACCTCAGCCTTCCTTAGGTCAGAAGACTCACTTGTCTAATGAAGACTTATCTACATAATAATAACCACGTTATAGCTTTCATGTAATTGCTTAGAAAAACTTCTTAGCAATATGGAACTAATTAAAAAAGGAACAGTTGCACTAATTCAACTTTAGCATGAACACAAACTGGGGTTTACACTCTTGCATGTGAAAGCTCTTTGTGTATGGAGATGTTTGCAGGTTAGGAAGACTGAGAGTTTAGTTGCAATATTATTTGTTGACTGAAGGCAAATTAAATAAGAAGATATGATCTCATTATTATGGAGTACTAACTTTCTTCTGAAGTATTCATATGTTTCTGTTTTTATGAAAGTACTCAGAGCTAAGGGTTAGCACAATTTTGAAATCTTGGTCAGCTGTTTGACATAAACAAGCTTCTTACTAGAGATGTGTTGGAAAGCCATAACCACAGCTCCACAGAGTCTTGTCCTCACTGACCTTGCCACTGACCTGCTGGTCAATATACAAAACTAAATCTGTAGGAAAAATTGCTTCAAGGTGCCTAGCAACTGCAAAAGTATTGTGAACCATCACACCTCAGACCTAGCAGTCTTGTCAGCTGAGGCACACCCTGTCCAAAGAAGGTTTATGAAAAGTTAAGATTCACACAATCTCCTCTCTTCCCAAGCCAGCTTAATGGGTTAACTAAGTCACAGCCTTTCCACATCTGGAGCGTAAACCCCTGCTTTAGTCAGGATTAAAGTATACAGTGATGACTGAAGTCTAGAAATTTACCAAACTAATGATTGTAAGCCTGCAAAAAAGGTGATACTTCCTAAATTTCAGTGCAACACTTTCTGTAGTTTGGTTACTCCAAGGTAGGCTTAAAAATCTGTGGATCAATGTTATCGTGTTGTGTGGTAATCATTTGATGTGTATAATTTATATAATTAACATAATTTCTTAAGGAAACTTTTCCATGATTTAACTCTTAGCACATTACACTTCAATACAGAGAGCATTGCATTTTCTTGAAGGAGGGGCAGATTTCCCATATTTGCTGTTTCTGTTGAAGTTGGGAAATCATAAGAACTGCTTCTCATCACTACCCTTGTTAAGCTTGGGGTGGGAAATTTGAAGAATGAAGTGAGTTTTGAGTGAGAAAGGAATAGAAAGGAGAATGAATTTTATCCGACTGCCTCAGGCCTTGGCAAACACTGGTTGGGATTCACTGTGAGGACAAGCTAAGATCTTTATTGTCTTTATTGTAAAGCCATGAACCTTCCCTCATTTTATTTACCTGACTGTTGAAATAAGAAAACTCCCCAAGCACACTGCACCTCACAGCCACACAGGTTCAGCAGGATCAGGCCAGACTGTTGACTCCATCAAACACCCAAGCCATGGAGCCACGATAAAGGCAGGGGATGGCTGCCAGCACTCACTGATGCATTTCCATTACATGCAGTGCAGTGAGGGATCGCATTGCACGCAGACAAATCATTTTTCTGCTTTACGTCCTTTTGAAATCTCTTACTCAATTGCTCCCTTCTCTTGGGAAGCACAGGGTTTTCAAAACACAGCCAGCATACTTTGAGGCCATCCAAAGAAGATAAACAATTATTGATATTTCACTTCATTCTTTGTAAATAAAATGCTTTGCTACAACGCGCAAGAGCACGCTGAGTACACACTGGAGAGCAAAGAGGAAATGTTGCCCTGTTTATTCATCATAAATGATTGAATATGATATTTCTTTTATGTTACCGTACATTTTTCTCTGAAAGACATTCTAGCTGGCCATGCTGTAGTGCACATTTAAATGGCCACTATTGCTCCATTTTCACTGCACAGACCTACTGGCACCAAATCATTTGCAGCCCACTGGGCTTAAGCCTAGCAGTCAATGACATGGCTAGCATGGGTTAGGAGATGACACAAAATTATGGAAGAATGCATTTCATAAAGCACATTTCTCTATAGAGCTGATGCTACACAAAGTTCCTAATTTCTACTAGTGAGGGATGTAAACGTGACAATGCTGCTATTCTACTGTTCATACAAACTATAATTCCATGTCAATAATTCATGTTTCATTAACTATACTAATAGAAGCTGGAATCATTACCAAAAAGAAAGTCTCTCAGCCACTATACTGACATTCAAGTAATAAAGAAAGTCCTTGTTTCAGAGATTGTTAAATAAAAACTTAAATTTATTGAATGTAGTAATATGTGGTTCAGCCAAAGCCTGGCTTAAATTTGCTAGTAAAAAAATAAAAAAATCTGATTTGAATTGTGCTGGGTCACACAATAAAATTATAAATCCATCAGCCATGTTAGCTAAGATTAGCAATATAGCAATGCTGCATTCCACAAGTTCCTCTCAGTCTTGTTGGGTTCAATACATACACTATATGTTTCCTGAAAGCACTTTGGACTGTTTCACAACAAATTTAATATCTTGTTGGCTCTAAGTCAGTAAAACTCATAAATAGAATTTAAGTAGGTGAATAATCCCTCTCAGGTTCAGTACTATTTCTAACATGCTGAGAATTAAGCACACAGTTAAATCTTTATCTGTTTGGAAGTCAGCTGCCACAGAACTATCTGCATGGTGTTCTTATTACAAAGCACAGTGAAGTTTTAAAATGGTCAATATATTCGAAGTTGGACAATTTTATTTTATGAGGGAAATCAATCAATTAAAGGACAGTGAATGATTGGAAATTATTTTAAAGAAGAAGCTTTATCTTTTAAGCTTTTCTCTTTTTTCTTCTTTAACTTCATATTATTATTATTATTATCTTAAAGGCTCTTTTCCCCAATTACCAGTGCTAACAGGGAAAACCTGCCCCTATTGCATTGCCATCTCCCGAGTCTATGTGGTAATGTTCCATCTGAGCTTTACAATTTCAGGAAGTGATAATAGGTTCATAAATACCCCAAGACCCACAAAATTCATTAATAGGCTAAGTTTCAAAACTGACTTTACCATCTACAGCACAGGAAACTGAATAAGGAAATCTGATTCTCATTTACAAATATTCTAGGAAAAGAAATGGCAAACGAAGAAAAGACCAGCATTACTTAGGATTGTCTGAAGGATTGTGAATAGGGAACACAGGCTTGAAATTAAAGGGGAAAGTCACCTGGAGAACTCCACAATAGGTCTATTATGTGTATAACTGTATTTCTTTGTCTTTTCCTCTTTCAGGAACGCTGATCCGACCAAACTACTTAAATGCAGACTGAAATGCACTGCAATAATTCTCGATGAAAAGTTTGACTTCCAATTATTCCAGATAGATTTCTTTACAAGGTTCAGTGTCTCTTGTCTGGCAGCAAGCCCACAGCCATGGTAGTTCACCTGAGGCTGCGAGCCTGTCACATCCTCCTGCACTGAAAGAGGTCGAGCCAGGTCTCTGCTTAAATAAGAGAACATGACAGATTTGAGTCACTGTTCTACTAACAGTGTCATCCTTTGGATGATGCAGAAAAAGAGTTTCTTTTGCCACTGACAATCCCATAGCAGTTGTGAAATGATGGTCTAATAGACTCTGTGTTCTGGCCAAATACCAGTAAAGATGATTGCCTTTACATTGTGTAAAAATCCTTGGAATTTCAATTTGGTATGGTTTCACTCCCTGTCAGTCCATTCCGATGGTGGGTGAAAACCTGCATACAGAGGTCAGAGACATCTGTGAAAGTGAGGTTATTAGGTGATGTTATTTATTTATTGAGTGTATTATTAAGTCCTTTCATCCTAATTTCTTGAGAGGGTTGTTTGGTTTTTTTTCCTGAAAAGCTGCTGAAGCAAACTGGGTCTGCAGTATTAACTCTTGGAGAAGGATAACAGTTCTAAATAAGCTTCTACATCCAGTTATTGAATTGGAAAATGTTAGGATTACATGTTCTCATATTTCAGGAAAATGTCTGTTCTACTTTTCAGGTTCTTATTCCTTCATCCTCTAAAGACACATCCCCTATGTATAATAGCTTTACTCCAGCTTTTTTTCCTCTTTCTTCCCTTCCCCTCTTGCAGACTTCTTTGAACATGATTTTGAAACCTTATGTTGAATTATGTTGAATATTCTTTCCTTTCCTTCTACATCTCTGAGAAAATAGGCAGACATAATGGAACTTTGCTTGTGTAAAGTCTTTGAAGTAAGGGCACAGAATTCTCCTTTTAACAACTAGCATTTAAACCCATTTTTAGACAGTGTACCAAGGGCAAAAAATAGCAGAAGGGGGCACATCCCAGATATTGCTCTCAATCAATGATTTCTTGTCATCTAGGTTGTAGTGAGACACAAACCTGAGGCTATTGCAAATTATATCAATGACCAGGTTTCAGATGCTTTAGGATCAATGAAAAATAAAGATTAGTTCAGATTGCCCTCAAGGACAATGGAGGCTGACTTGAGTTTTATATCAACGAGCAAGGTACAGCTTTCTGCAGAGGATCTGGCGCTACAATTTGGTTTAGTTTTCTCTTTCTCCCACAGATGTCCTCTACCACATTCAGCACAGCACCCTCCTGCCTCGCCTTTTCCTTGTTTACAAGCTGCTGGAAGCAGTTTACTTACTTCATGTCCTACCATGCAACTAAGTGGTTTTGCTGCCCTGATTGATGCAACATCCCTAATGGACAGGGATGTGAGCTTCTAGGAACTTGTAGTTTGCTGAGGAGCTTTATTTTTGTCATTGTTATATGCTGAGACATTTTCAACCAGCACTGAAAAGGAGCAACTGTCCTCTGGTGTCCAACACTCAGCCCCAGCTCTTGCTCCCAGTATGACTGGAGGATGTTTTCATGGCCTTATCAAGCTTAACATGGACCCACAGAGACTTAGCCTGACTCTAAGTCTTTAAAAATCCGAAATAATTTAATGCAACCTTGCAATTTCTTTATACCCCTTGTATGTTCTCATGCCCTACTCAACGTTAGTGATTTCAGAAGTGGCTTTATAAGGACTTCCACAGGCAAGGAACATTTGACACCATGAAATGACTGCTTACCTTAAAGGGAAAATATGCATCTGGAGAGAACAATAGGCAGTGATCATGTCAGGATGGAACAATACTTTACACCTAACAGCAAAATGCAATCAAAGGGAACATTTGCTCTTGAGAGATTTAGAACAGTTTCTGCTGGCGTGAATTAGCATAAATTCATTAAAAACTGCACAATATATTGGTTTTAAGTCACCAAGACTCTTTAAGTACTTCAGCTTTTTGTGTATGTGAAGAAGAAAAGTAGACCTGGAACTCACACATGAGTACCTTGCACTTTAGTAAGACAGTATTAGGGGAGCAGAAATGTAGAAAAAATAGAAAATGGTTTTTTCTGCTGAGTTGTATGTCCTTTATAGGAATGTCAGAAAGAAAAGAAATGCACATTTTTCTGCTGGCATTGACAAATTAAAAAAAAAATTAAAAAAAGTTAAAGTGAAGCTTATTTCTGCAGTACCTTAAAGGCATATTTTGACAACTCAGAGAGTTTTCTGGTATTGTGTTCTAGTAGCTTCAGGTAAGAATGTGAATTTTGGTGGCTTTGCAATTGTATGTGATTTTATTTGCAGCAAAAAAAAAGTTATAGAAAAGCAGATTAATTTGATTGCAAACTACATAGTATGTATATTCAACAGTCAAACTACTGAGTAATCTCTGGACAGTTCTTACATTTATTTATCTATTTGAATCTCAATTATCTGTACAATTCTTCAAAAAGAGACAGAGCCTCTAAGAGCAGGCAAAATGCTTGATGGATTTATCTGACGTACACTTTCCTTCACAGCTTAACTCCTTTACATATCAAACCTAACACAGTCCCAAGGACTGCATGAGGGGTGGGGAAGATTGGATCCAGCCTTCCAGCTGATGCTGAGGAAACCACCCATGCAAGACAGTCGCATAATGACTTCAAAGTTCAAAATGCCAGCACATCATTTTGCTGATACAGGTGAGGTTAAAGATGTTGAGAGAGATGGAGAAGGAACTTAAATATAAGCTGGAAAAATCCTCCAAAAGCAATATTAAAGTTGTGATTTAAACCTTTTTATAATCCAAATTTTTTACTTCCTTGAGATGAGAGCAAATTTATCAGCTGGACATGGAAGTTAATAAAGTGCAGAAAGGACTTTCATGGGAATGGGTGGAGTTTTACACAGAAGAGCTCTGTGAGACAGATTAATCTCAAGGCAAAAAGTAAAACTAAATCGTTAAATTCACATCTCTGTGGTAATTTGAGTAACATCAATTACTTCAGCCTCAATTTTAGCTGTTGAAATACATGGGAATAAAGAACCATCAGATTTTTTTCCACTAGAACAACTTGTGAAGATCCCTTGCCAAATCCTTGCCCTGGAGGAAGGAAAAGAGAAAAAGACCTCTGTTTCTTATCTGGAAAGAGTTTGTTCCTCAGTTTACCAGGTTCCTTTCCATTCCTGTTCACTGTTCAGAGGAACTCTAAATCCAGCAGCTGTGTATGTCTTTGCAGTAGGATTCAGAGTATCAGATAGGTCCAGATATTGTCTCAAGCTCCAAAATTCTTCTAATTGATGTGGTAAACCCTCATTTGAACTCTTTTAAAAGATATTTCCTTTTTGTGACACCCACGGTCAGATTTCTGAAAGATGAAGGCAGCCATCCCTTTCTTTGATACAGTGGATCCCACTGAGTAGAAAAGGTTCAACAATCAGTTCAGCCTCTTTCTAAATTCTGCTAGACATTTGTCTACAAAACTGTGACTTAAGTCTGGTTTTCCTTTTTACACACGGAGCCAGCCAAACTGCCTGAACCATCGGGGAGCTGTTCTCTTTGACCGCTCACTACTTGCTATTTGTGCTGCCACATTAGAGGACAAGTTTTTATTAAAACTGAAATAAGATCAACTCCTTTATTTTATCATAGCAGAAGCTTACTGAGCAGCTGTGTGGTATTTGTTCTCATGCTCTTTGAGCACTGGGGGGGGTTATGTTTATAAACCTAATAATTTTTTACCAGAAACATAGAAGTGTTTAGTAGATCTTTGCAGCAAAAATGAACAAAGCCACTGAGCACTTGAAAACTCCATGGAAAGGGACACAGTCATAATCACTCAGGCTCCATTTGATACAACAGAATTGGATTTGAATGGGCTTGACTGCAGAGGCCTGGGAAGGATGAGATTAGAACTGTAGGAAAATTACAGAGACTTTATTTTATTGCTGGTACCACAGAAACTCTTATAGGGGTGGGATTGCTTCTTTGAGAGCCATGCCTGAAGCAGGGAACTGATTCTTTCAACATTTTGGTGTAATGTTTGGTGATACATTCAGCTGTTCTGTTTGATGAGCTGTCACCATCTTCATCTTATCCAAAAAGAACGTCTCAACGTGATTTCAGCAGTGCTCTGGAGAGGAGGATCCCATGAAAAGCATTGAAGTGCATCAGACAGCACCAGAAGGGCCCCAGCTGGAATTCTGTGGTTGATGTGGAAAACTAATTTAGAGACATGGACCAAAATGCAAGTTCAGAAGAGAGTGATGAGAAGTGATCAGCAGCCTAGAAATTTGAACTTATGGAGACTAAAAGCCATGGGACTGATCAAAAGTTAAAAAAAAAAGAAGAAAAATAAATATAAACTGCTACTGAGAAAAAGTGGGATAATCTTCCTAACACATCAGGCAAGAAATAAAAGTATAGACAGCTTTTTAGAAAACTGCTTTCTCCTATCTCAGCAGCAGAAGGAAAGAGATAGAAACTTTAATCAGAGGAAATTTGAAATCACAGGTTAAATCTGCCAGTATTCTCATTGCTTAATTAATCTGGGGAGGATTGCATCATTGATTTCCTGAAACTCTCAACCTTATTTTCAATAATATTAGCAGTATGGTGCTGCTAATCATTCCAACTTGGATTAATGACTTCAAGGAAGAGGATGTCCCTATTTCTTATTCTGAGAACAAGATGTTAAAGATGGAGAACACAGAAATTTGCAATTCTTTAGCAAAGCAACAAAGTACTCTTGCACTGCATTGAATAATAAAGATATAGACCTGCATGGCATGTTGCTTCTTTGTCCTTATGTTCTTGTCACTCAGTGGAAAAGCAGAGTGAAAACAAGAGCTGAACCAAAGAGAGAAACAGAAACACAGAATTAATAAGGGAACTACCCAACATTTTGCTTCGGTCTTGTTGGTTTTTTTAACCTAGAGGAAGCTTTAGAAGTTTATTTTTTGCAAGGAAAGATGTCTTCAGAAAAATTTTTAAGAAATTTTCAACAGCTAATGTAATTTAATGAAATTTTCTTTTCAGAAGACAGAGCTAGATAATTTCTATTGCCAGTTTTGAATCTGGTCTTTTCAATGACTCTATTAAATTACTTTCCCTATGTCTGTATCAGTTTCCATTTTGTATGGATGCTTTATGGAATACCACAATATAAACATCAAAGGCTACAGGATGTCCTGCTGAAAGGCAAAAAAAGGCAAACCACTGGCAATAGATAATTCTAATTATTATTATCCTGTAGTGGCCAGAGCCTATTAGCTGCCCTCCTCCAGAAGCAGACAGTTATTCACCATGGGATTTTCAAGAACTTTCAGAATGCTTTAGTTTCTGCTGACTGAAGCCATCACAGAAGGAGCAAAAAGAGAAGAGGTAAGGTCTTCTGATAAAATTTGAAAAGGCTGACCCCAGGCTGAACTGGAGTGGCTCTGTCAGGCCCACAGACAGAGCAGGGCATGCCCAAGGAGAGGCTGCTAAGGGCACTCATGGCCAGAGGGGCTGATGCTGAGAATTTAGAAAACCTGCAATAGTGTGTTACTGCTACGTGTAACCAGAGCTTTGCTTACCTGTTTCAGCTGTGGTCTTTTCCTCTTAAAGGGAACGCTGTGCTCTGGGAAACTGCAAGGTTTCTCAAGGGCATGAGAAAGCAACTACCTTAGCTGGATGAAGAAATTCAGAAGAATTGTAATCTGGACCATTAACTATTTTTAATACTTCACAATGTTTTACTGATGCATTTGGGTTTTCCATTATAAGAGTATCCTCCCCTTATCCCCTCTCCAGGATGTGACTCCAGTTTTATTAGATCATGATAAATATATCCTCTTCTTGCAGTGACGTGGCTGAGAGGAATAAAAGATGGCTCTGATGATATATACTCTCAATTGCACTAATAACATCTCATTTTTTCCCAACTTATCCTGTTGCTGCTGATAGAAGTGTTTCTGTTACTGCTGTGAGGCGTCACTGTGATTATTGCTGTTCCCTCAGTGTCTTTTATGCTCTGGGATCCAATCCAGAAAAGCATTCTGTTAGAGGAGATTTACGTGGCCAGATTGCACAAAGAAAAATGATAACGTGAACAGCAGCCCTATTTTTTACAAGAACATATTTACAAGTCTAAGGCATCATGCCAGAAATAGCTCTCCTTGTAAAACACAACTCACTAAATCTAAAACCTAGCCCAGCCTTTGGGTTTTCTTAAATCTGAGTTCAAGAAGTTTCAATGTGGTCGTAACCTACCAATAAGCTGAAGATAACAAAACTTTCCAACAAACAAAAAAACCAAATTAAAAAAAATGCCAGCAAAACAAACACCACCACCCCTACACATTTGTAAGCATTTTGACACATTTAACCTCTCTGCATCAGCTGACACAAAAGTCAGTAACCTCCCAGAGAAGAATGCTTTTGATGGAGCAATATTATGATGTTTTCTGTGAAGTTACTGGTTTAGTTATTATTTTGTGCTTTGTTGCCAGTATTTTGGTAGGAAATAGATTTTTTTTAATATGTTTTTTAAAACTTTTAATAGTTTTGAAGTATTTCTAGATGTTCCCCATCAGCCCTTGTGATTGCAAAGCTGACAGTCCTAAGTGCACTTCTACCATTCACATATATCTGACACTTCACACCTGCCTTCCATTTTTGATCTGCATTTTAATTACTTCAGACTGCTTTGGTAAATAGTAATAGAGATCTAATTCCCTATAAAATGGGTAATGTTTCTTATGCATGGACAATGCTATTCTTTTTCTAGCCCTTCACAAGTTTTAAGATCTTCTCTTACCAATGGGTTGCTATAAGATGTCATTTTGTCCTTTGGAAACAATAAACCTCATCAATATCTTTTCATGTTTTAATCTCAGACTAGAACTTTATATTGGCCAGAATTAGACTATGATCTGTATTACAGCCTTCAGTATGCTATGCTCATCTGAATACACCTGTGAACTCCTTCTTGCAAATAGTGCACCAACAACTATAAAATATGTTCCAAATTCTCCTCCAAGTTAAACTGGTGTAAATCAGAATGAATTGAATTGACTGCACCAGTCATCATTGTTGCAGGATTGTCTTTCACTGTTATAAAACCAAAGCAATGACGTTAGTCCTTTAGCATTTTACACTTTTGCATAACAGAATAGAAGAGAGCACAACTAGTGTGAATTCTGTATTTTATACAATAGTGCTTAATCAATATACCAGTCATACTTTAACATATTGTTTTCCCAGGATATTCCAAGCTGACACTGGCAAAATCTGGCTACACAACAGCAGCAGCAGCAGCTGGGGTAGAAGGCACAGCTTGCTCATCTAATGCAGCCCTAGCAAACGTCACTGCAGCTGGGAGCTCAGGAGAGCAAGACCTGTGCTAAAGCACATCACCAGCTGTGGCACTGCTCTCCTCTTTGTGCTCTGCCCCAGTGACACATTAATTGTGCACCTGTATCCTGGCCTCAAGGAAGGATTTAAATGGTCTGGTACATGTCTGATGGCATTCCATTTGCATCACCCGTTTCAGTTCAGGAGCTGGGCAATGCCCATGATCCTCAGCTCTCTTTGGGATCAAATAATGCATTTCCCACAGGGGCTGAGGGTCTGTGCAGAAGGACAGCAGCCCCTTTTAGCTTGGGACACACTCACACAACCAGCACCTCATTCCCTGGCAGCTGCTCTGCTTCTGCATTTACATCTCTTTGAAGGGGAGCTGTGTAAAAAATCTGCTTTCAGAATAATGCTTGCTCTGGCTGCTTTCCTTGTGAGTTTACCTCTCAGCACCTAGCAGGATTTTGAAAAACTCACAAGGCCACTGGCATGCCAGGAATGTGCGATTAGTTCTGATTTATAATAAATTATCTATGAATTCACAGTAGTTAACATTATGTTTACATTCCTGGGAGTTCTTATTGCTAATACAGGCACAGCTGGGGAATGTATATAAGTAATTGCATTGAATAACTCCTATAGTGTCACTGTAGGTGTGTGAAAAATCAAATATAAGGGAAAAAAAAATCTACCCATGTAAATCTCTCCCTTCATTCAGGAAAAGAAAAAGGACTATTCTAACAAATTCTCCCCTTCCTTTTCCATAACTAATTTTAATGAAAGCTAATGTGGCTAATAAAGTAATTATAATTGAATGATACATTTCAGGTGTGTCAGAGTCTTCCCAGGAACTCAGACAACGAATTCAGGTTTAAGTCTCCACGTTTTGAATTACTTCTTTAATGGGATGTGCCGCAGCACGGCCGATTTGCAGCATATCATTCAGGATGATATGGAGATGCAGGAACATGTGTGATGGCTTTTAAGAGAGCCCCAGAGAAGTGTTCTACAAAGGGTAGATCAGTGAAGCAGAATAGTGCAAATTCATTGCTGTCATACCGGGCTGCTCCTCAGCCGACCAGCCCAAAGGAGCCCAGGGAGCTGGTTTGGAAGAGATGGTTCCAGGTAAGTGTTTCATTAGCTGTACGTCCCTCCTCAGCAGGCTGGCTAAAGGACAAATTAAATGGCAACAAAAAAGTCAAAGCTTATTTGTCTTCTAAAAGACCAGAATGCATACCCTAAATAAAACCAGGCAGCTTACCAAAGGGTACCTGAAGATTAGAGATTTGGAAACTCTCTCCATGGGTACCTGTTGTCTGAGATGCTATTTATAGATCTTATCTAGTGACTATGTGTGTCCAAAACACAAGCAAGGAGGGAGCAGAACCTGGGACTCTCTCTTGCTCACAGATCACTAGGCAATAAATTGTAGCTGTCTGAGAACTTTCCCTGAGACTCCAGGACTCCCAGAGAGCACAGCTCTTTTCCCCAGAGCCTGAAATTAGCTGCAGCTTAAAAAGTCCTGCTACAGGTGAAGAGCTGACTGTGATTCTTCCCAAAGACAAGTGGTAATTAAATTCTGCATCCTGGGGAAGTGCTCAGCCAATAAGTTATTGTACAAAAACACAGCAGCAGCAATGCTTCCTCTGGCCACATTTCAGAAGGGAAAAACAGCAACTTCCCACTTCTCCAATGCTCTTCCCAGCTTTGTTCTCAAAATAAAACATATTCCCAAAGTTCCCAGAGTCCTAAGATTCCTGGATTAAATTTTATTTGGGAGCCTCAAGGTTTTATATTAAACAATTCAGAGCTTGGGTCCCTCAGGTCTAATCCTTCATATATCAGGCAAAAATAAAAACAATATGTAATATGCTACAAAGGACAAATGAGAATCTTCTGTGAGCAGAATTCTGGCTGGGATGAATTCCCAATCTAGTCCAGAAAGGACAATGAAGCAAGTTGTCTGATTTAGTGCTCAGAACTAGTTACATTTTACTGTTTGCTTACACACCTCACTGTGGGCCAGTGTAAAATACAGGATGATAAACTTCACTGGAGACACAGAAGGAAGAAGGGCACGAGAAACATTACCCTGGGACCAGAGCAGAAGCCTGACAAATGGAACTGGCTAGTTCAGGAGGATCTACCTAATGGAGTAGAACTATAGGAAATGAATGAAGGTGGAGGCCTAAGGGTAAAAATTGAGTGATATCAGGAAAATGGAGATGAAGTGTGAGTTTGGCAGGCTCTTACAGGATTAGACTGCAAATATTAAGGGATTGTCTGTTAATCCCTAATTATTCTATTATGCATGTTACCTGTTATGCATTAGATACTTCTGCTATCATTACCTTTTTCATCTGAGTGGTTATTTGGACTACCAAGATAACTAGCAGAAACTACAGCATCAAATGCAATTTAAAACAGAAGGGCTAAAGGAGAAAGTGCTTCAAGTCTTTCCTTCCCAATAGAGTATTTATTCCCAGAGGTTTAAAGGAATGAAGATTTTATTCTGGCTACAGTTTGGTTTTAAGCATTTAGAGCAATTCCTCTGGTGCAAACCAAGTGTAGCAAGGCACCAACATAATTTCTTCCACAGAATGTATTTGTATCAATGATCTTGTAAGGTAGATCAATGTAGATGATGTCATTCCCCTTGAAAAGTAGCAAGCACTTATTATACACCAAGTAAATTCTAGTCATCACTCTAACATCTCAGTTTTATAAACCTTTAAGTATACACCATTTTCTAGCTAGGAAAAAAAAAAAAAAAGCCAAATAACTGTTCCCTCCTTCCACTTAAAGCATATTATTCACAGTTCTGAGATTCTAAGTGTTAATTTTATCTCATATTACCTTACTGGAAGAGGGAAGGTACATAATTAGAAAACCTTTAAAAGCAGGAACTTGTTCCTAGTCTTTTATAGCCAGGTTGAAGCTAAATACTATTGGGTTTGAAAACTAATTTTAGGTCACTTGTAAACATTTCCAAAATGCATTACTTAAAGTCTTTTTTCCTGTTTGAGCTTTTGTTTAGTTACCTAGTAAACAGGGCTAGTTAGGCAATTAAAAAATAAAGTTTTTTTTATTGTTCCCTCCTTTCTAATAATAACTAATGAGCAGAAAAAAGAATAAGAGGTGGCATTAATAATTGAAACTGTGTTCTGTATGGCTTCAAGCAATTACAACAGACTAACTAAAAATAAGCAGATGTATTGTAATCTGTATATGTTATGGTTAGAAGTATGTTACTGTTCATTTTAACACGTCTGTGCTTACTCAAAAGCACAAAACCAGATTAATTTCTCTGTGCTTTGTGTAGAGTAGCCTAAATATTATCCTGAGAAGAATATTTTGCTTTACTGTTCTTTGGAAAGGACTAAATCTGTGTATGTATTCCAAGACCATAGAAGTAGACACTGAAGTTTTCTACAAGTCTGCTAAGGTGGTGCAACAGAGATATAAAAACTTTTCATTCCTATTGCTGGGCTTTAGTAACTAAGAAACTTGGAATGAAAGAAACTTCAAGAAAAAGAAGAACAATGAGAGAAAGAGTAAGATTGTGCAGCCATTTCTATCAGGTAGGTCTCTCACATCAAATAGTTTTTGGGGAAGACGCAAAAACTTTTGTGGGCTTTCCTGCAGAGCAAAACACACTGGCACGCACTGAGTTTCCTCTCTTTCAAAACATCGTTAATTCTGTCCCCAATATTACCTATGAATATTAATTTTCTGTGTATTGGGGAATAGGCAAACCAAACTAACAGAGAGTTCCCTACATTCCTTTATAGCATAACATCTCAGGAATATTTTCCTCTCTCACACTCTGCACATTGCCCCTAGCACAGAGAACAAGGAGTAGCTTCTTAAAGTTCTGCTTCGAGCAGAAAAAAATGTATCCAGAGGATACATTTCACACTGTGGAAAAGCTTGTTATGAGAACACTAAGATGGGCTTGGCTTAACAATTTATTATTTGTTGTGATCCCATCGGGCAAATTATGAGCAGCATGGCTCCCTTGCAACCTGCGAAGGTCTCTCACAAAGACAAAGAAGAGAAGACTGATTTGCAGAATCAAAAGGAAGAAAAGTTAGTAGGAAGCTCTTGTATAAACTCAAAAAGAAGTGTTTTCCATTTGAATGCTACAAATTAACTATTCCTTTGAGGATATTTTAAAACATTTTCTTGAGAAAGAATTAAAAATTGCTGAGTATTTGAGGGGTAGAATTGTTGGGGAACTCTTAGGTGATACCTACAATACAAACTTCTGTTAGTCCAGATCTTTGAGTCAGAGCTCCAAAGGGGTGTGCTCTCAGTGACATTCTGGGGGCAGAAAAACCCCCTGACTGCATTTCCTGCTTCTTTTACCTCTTGGAAGGCTGAAGGGAACAGATGGAATGAATTACACGCTGTAAAGCACAGTTTTGTTAAAATAATCTATGCTAGGAGTGTTTTGCCTAGATCAGCTGCAGTGTCAGTTTGATATTAATCTAAGTCTTAGGTTAAACCAATTTAAGGCAATTCTTTAATTTGGTTGAAGGCTTCTGAGCACAGAACTGGGTTAATATCACAAAACCCCTTTTGTGTGTATTTAGTTCAATTCTTTTTTAAATGTTTGATTGCCTCTCCTTTGCCTTACTTTTCCACAAAATTATGTTATTTTTAGTTCCTTGTTGGCAACACACAGTAATTTCTTGGAGCAGAGATCCTTACACCTTTGTTTGTCCACTCTCACAGCAATTGCAGCAGTACTGGTATGGAGTGAGACAATTTCTGACAATTTCAGACAGGGTTGGAGGGGGCCTTACAGACCATCCAGTCCCAACCCCCTGCCATGGGCAGGGACACCTTCCACTAGACCAGGTTGCTCAGAGCCCCATCCAACCTGGCCTTGAGCACTTCCAGGGATAGCTTATGAAATACATTTTCTAAACATGGCTCAGGCTTCACAAAGGATCAGAAGAGGTCTAAAACATGATAGGCTATACAACAGGAATAATTGGTGATTATTTTCCAGAAAAAAAAAATTCCTTTATATTAGATTTGAATGGGACTATCTTCTCTTTTGAGAAGTAGGCCAAGCCTAATGATGCTTTGGTTGCCACTGTCCTCATAAAAACAGTAGTAATACTACTAAGAATGAAAATGGTGTTACTTTGTCAATGTATTACTACAAGATTTTAACAGCATGTCTAAAGTGTTTAAGATGAAGCAATAAGAAAAATGTGATGTCACAGTTCAAAATTAGAGCTTCTCAAATTCATACACCTTTGCCTGTCCCCTATGCATTCACAGAAAGAAAAATAATCTGCAAAATGTGTAGCAGAACCAGTAGAACAGAGATGAGTGTCATCTACATTTGTATTCAGTTGTGATGTCTAGACTTTCTGCTTCTCTAATCTAGTCCTAGATTACCATTGCCAGCAACAGAACACAAATCTTGAAAATCTTGTGGGCATGGATGCATGTATATCTACATGTAGCTAAATGGGGAGTGACTGACTTGGGAGAGTGGCTCCTACACTCATCCTGGGCATGAATCTGGAACAAGGGGCTTTGGTTTGATGTAAAACAGTTTCACATAGAACACTTCCAAGACTTCTTGTCATGCTGCTGTCAAAACAAAAAAAAGGCAGAGGAAGATGTGTAAGTCCTGAACCAAAGGCAGGATGCTAAGGAGCTGTGTAATCCATCACTTTCACAATCTCCTCTAGTTAGGCTCAATTTTAGATGCACTTCTTTCGATTTTTGACCTCCAGGGCAGAAGCCTTGCAAAAAAAGTCTGACTCAGTAGAGGGGAGTCATCCCTAATAAATTTAATTATGGTTTCTTAGTAAACAATTCTGCTCTTCTCCTGTGCCCCGGTGGTGCCCAAAGGATGCACCTGTTGTCTCTCCTTTTCCTACAATTCCATCATGAAGTGCTCTGCAGCCTGGAACCACATGCTCATTTATCCACAAGCTGCTGGACTCTGAGCTCACCAAACCTGCCTGACACAAAGTCAGGACACAAACTGCTGCCTCCCCTTTTGAACCTGTCTTGTGATGCTCAAGTTCCCTGGAGAGCAGGCACTCTAATAAAGGTGTCTGCATTTTTATCTCTGAGGAAATGACAGAAAACAGGTAATTTTTCCTGACATTATGACACCTTTAAGAAATGAAACACTAAATAAATATAACTGTACTTCAGCAATGTTGTGCCTTCTGCAGCCCAGGCTCTCATTTTAATTTCCAATTGGAACAGAACACAAAAACTTTAATTGCTTAACAATGATCTGGAAGGAATGAAGAAAGGTTTAAAGGGCAGAACCAATATAATCTAAACACTACATAGTTGTTTTAGGCTTTGAACTGTACAACCATTAATATGAAAATATGAAAATTCATTGAGGTCTTATCTTTCTCAATTTACATATTTCTTAATTATATGCTTTGTCTTCAGGTGATCTGCATATACAACTTGTAGTGTTGTCTGTCTACTTTGCAGACAGAAGCCTGAGTTATGGACTACCTTATTTATATCATTTGAGGGTTGGGGTTTTTTTTTTGGTTGCTTGAGTTTGTTTGTTAGGTGTTTTTTAAGTCTGAAAACTGTAACATATAATGAATATATTAGAAACATCAAGTCTTCATTGTTGAATATTTAAAGGTGAAAAAAGGAAAATAATTTTGTTATCTAGATCATTTTTCAAGCTCCTATTACTTTAAATACTATATTACATTTATTCAGAAAAGGCTCTTTTAAAAAAGAGGAACTACACATTTTTTCTGAATATAAACAGAGTTGCTCAAGGGAGCTTGTAGCTGAATTAGGTCAAGCTTGACCATATTTGATGGTTCATTATTGCCTTGAAATTCTAGGCTTTTAGGCCATGGAGTCTTCAAGGTCTTTAGAAGAAGAAACAGAGATGTAAAAAAAACCAAGTAAAATGCTTTCAGGTTTCAAAAAGAATTAAAAGTTGTAAAGGCAGAGAAGTTTACAGCTTGGAAATGTTTTTCCATCAATCATAATAATTAGTAGTTGTTATCCTGCTTTGTTTGATAATGATGAACAAAGCTAAGCCCCTTCTGTCCTGACAGGATTTGAAGCCTCATTTCTGAACCAAAAACAACAGAAAAAAATCCAAATCTTCATAAAGCCCTGTGCACGGTGCATTGCAAATTCAAACATGGGGGGTGTTTCTCTCAGTTATCCAGCAAATCTTCCTTACAGGAGACGAGCAGTTGGAGAGAAAATTCAGAACCTCTCCATTCCCTCGTGTAAATTGTGATGTTTGGGAATGCTGCCTTTGTTCCCCCCTGCATGCTGATATGGATTCAGAACCCAAATCCAGGCAAAACAGCCAGGTCAAGCCCACGAGATCTTGCCACTCAAACTACACAAAGCACTTTCTGTAGAGAGAACATGCTCTCTATCTTGTAAGTAGAGGACTGGGACAGAAGTTGTAATAATCTGTGGCAACTTTAAATTAAGAACAATGTGCTTTCTCTCTTTGATGTCTACTGTGATTTCTTCTTGGGTGCCTACTGCTAATGGTAGAAAATAAATGAACATCAGTCTAGACAGTGCTTAGTGACAATATATGTAATTGTCTTGCAATCTGAGGATTTTTAATTCCATCTTGCATGCTTTAAAAAGATTGTGTTGAATTTATAGCATCTGTTGTCATTATTGTTATTCAGTATAACACGAACTCCACAATACACTTAAATGATCTCAGTTCTGAGCATGATACAGACAAAGTGCAGTGAAGAGTTCCTAATCAGAATTAGGTTCTTCACAGATGCAAAATGAATGCATTCACAGTCAAACAGTAAAATTGAATTGCAGGTTACCAGGGGAATTAATCTTGATTTGCAGCTATTTATGATAAATAGGATTGAGGATGCTGGTGTCAACGAACTGCTCCTTACTGAAGGGAGAGATGAACAGCAGCAGCAGGACTGCAGGAAAATTAGCTACCAGACTTGCTAAAATAACTGAATGATGAGGTGCACCAATTAAAAATCATTTAGCAATTTGCATATAGGTAACTCACTAGAAGATCACAGATACCTCAGTTTCAAATTTGCATTTTATCTCTCTGAAGCATATAATAATTAAAATGGCCATTAGTGATAACAAGAATTAATCACATAAATCCTCTCATTCATTTATTTGACATAATAGAACCCAGTCTTCTTTTGTTGTTTTCTCCCTTATTATAATCAACTCTATAAATCTAACAAATTATGAAAATAAAATGCCCTAAATTCCTAGAAAGTCAGAGAAAAGTGTTATTTATTCATCATGCCATGGGGATGAGGAGAAATGTCTGTGTGTTTATGAATTTACCTGCCTCTTAAAGAATACACAGAGGATAGGGAATTTATATCTAGATTATGTCTGAAAGATACACCAGCCTGGAAACCAGTACCAAATTCTCCATCTTTGTTATGTAAGATAATTAAATGGCTTAATGAAGAAATTCTTCAAGGAGACCAATTTATTATAAACCACAGACTTCTGATGATTATCAAAGAGGTAATATACTCCTTTTGAAGATCCAGAAAAGGAGGGCAGATGACCTTAATCTATTAACCAAATAACAGAGTACCAAATATATAAGCCAGTTTTAGGTAGACAGATATTAATGAAAAAATGTCTTAAAATGTGAAAAAAAACCCCAACAAAATGGGAGTATTTTTAAAAGGTAATGAAATAGAGCACAGGTTTGAAACCTTAGCCATCTATTGCTTTCACAAGTCTAGAATGCTTTTGCTGCAAATTATGACAGTATTTGCTTATGACTAGGGACAGTATTTTACCAGAACACCAAAGCTCAGGAATTTAACAGCCACAAAAATTTTCTCCAGACTTTGTTGCATTTGTCTCAGAATTTATTTTTCATGGGAAAGTAAGGTAGCAGATGTTGATGCACATATCATTACTAAATAAGAATCTTTAATTTTAAAGAAGGATTTAAAGGCAACACATAAGGGCTGGACTGGCTATTGCCAGGTACCTGCTAAATGACATTTAGAGTGCTAAATGACATTTGTGCTCAAGAGAATTGAGATCTGTTTGCACAAATAATTGAAAGATGAAGTATCAATGAGACAAGACTAGAACTAAAACTTTACTCAGCAATCTACATTCAGGGAAGAACACCTTTCCTCATTAAGATGAATCAGATATATATTTAGACAGGGATGAAAGTTTCATACTAAAATAAATGTTTGTGTGTGCCTGCCTGTTCTATATATGGCTCAGGAACATTCCCATAAAAGTGAGGCTGTATTTTAAAACTAAGTCCATTATTCAGGGGCTTATGTGAGTTCCTAATTCACAGCATTGCCTCTTCCCCTTGAAGCAGCATTTTTATTGTTGTGTCTCCTCTCTAATTTAATTGAGTCCTCCTCTTTTAGGTAGACTATTTGCAGATATGCTTAGAAAAAAGAGAATGGTGTGTGCAGAGACTTCCATGCCAGAGCTCAGCCTGTGAATGCTGTGGCCTCTCAAAAGACTCACTAATTGCATGACAAAACTTGAAATCTTTCCTCAGGTGAATGGCTGACAGTTGCTTAAAGGCTACTTGAAAATTCTGCAGGAATGCTTCCAACTGAGTTGGGAAAGAAACGCTCTTTACTTCCTTTATGATCAATAAGAAAACTCTTAATTGGCAGTCTTTCCCACTTCAAAATAAGCTTTGAAACACAGGTAAAATAGAAGCTAAAAAGATGCAAATGGCAACAAAATCAAATCTGTGTGTTTAAAATAAGGAAGACTGAGGGGGGAAAGCTGAGGCTTTAGTCAAAACTTCTGCTCATAATAGAGTAATATTTAGTAAAGATGAATGGGTTGAAGAAAATATTAGTGGTCCAGAGACACTTTCTTGGAGTCCAAGACACTCTGCACAGAAAATATGTACTAAAGCTTATGTAGTGCAGGATTCAGAGCACTTTTCCTGTGGGAAGAAGGTCCTAGGTCCTAGGTTCCACATGTACATTGAAAGACATGAACTGAAATTTTCCAACTTGAATATTTGAACTATTTTTGTATAAATCTTGCCATTGTTAAGCTTGTCACATGAGCATGATGTTACAAAGAGCAGAGCCCAGCCCCAAAATTTTGAAGACACGTGTCAGCCTTCTGCACATCTCTTCTGCATTGGTGTCTCTTGTTTTGACTTCAGTTAGAGTCAAGTGAATGAGGTAACGCCATCTCAGGCAAAATTCAAGGGTTTGTACCCACCACCAGAGGCTACAAGCCAGGTTTTGAGGCAGGTAAGGGAAGAGACCAATGAGCAGATGTTGCAAGGTGGGGTAAAACTTTTTTTCATGCCAATGTGATCAACACTGTGACCACCACTGACCCACAGACATCTAAATTACAACCATCAAGACTTGTTACTGGCTCCGTGGGTAGTGGTATCTTTCTACCCTTATTCTTTCTTTTTATTTTTTTTTCCTTACACATTTTCTTAAATGTTATTTTTCTGCTTTTCTATTGCTATATTTCTACAGATAATAACCAAAATGGCTACATGCCATAACACAACTTTATTAAAGATATATTTTAATATCTGATGGGTGATAGGCTCTGTGAGGTTGATCCTACATTTAAAATGTAAACTCATCAGATTAAATGGCCTGGTGTACATCATGGCAGTAAAAAAAAAAAAAAAAAAAAAAAGTGAAAGAAAAAAGAACTCTGGACAGCAGTGTAAGTAAAAGACATAATATAACATATTCATATTCTTACAAACATCCTCAGAGGCGACTTGCATCAGTAATGGCAAAGCAACAGGTACAGAGTGCTGAAGTGGCACTGACAGGGTATTCAAATACAGACTCTATGCTGATATTTAATAACCACAGCAGGTGAACAATTGGATTTGAAAGGGAAATTAAATAGGCTGACCTAAGAGCAGAGGCATTTATTGTCTAGCTCTGTACTTTCTATTCCATGATTACTGCAAAGCTCTTTTGTAAACCAATATGAAGGAACACATTACTGTGACTGTGCATCAGCTAAGCACAGTAGCCACAGTAGGAAACACAAAAACATTTTTAAAAGTCAAATTCAATCAGGTTTTACCTCCAAGCTTTCATATTCCCTTTTATTTTAATCTCTTTTCCTGCATGATGCCTGCCTTAAGCCTAACTTTGTTTGCATTAATGCTGTTTCTAAATGCCTGATAACACAATAAGGTAGAAAAATTAGCAAGGACTAAGAGGAAGACAGAACTCTCATCCTAGCCCCCTTTAAATTAAACCAGAAATTACCATTTATCCAGAACCATAAACAGCCAGCTACTCTCAAATTGCAAGATTAATTCAAAATGAAATGAGGACCAAAAACCTTCCCGAGTTCTACAATTTTGCAGATGAAAAATAGCTTAATGAGTTGAGACCATCAGCATAACCCTGAATGTGAGATGTAGCCAAGGAAAACAATTATGAAGTTTCCCCTACCTGAAGACCAAACTCCAGAAACCAAGGAAATAAAAATACTTAAACTGGGAAAACACGTCGAAGTTCTTATGGAAGTACCAATGACGAGTTTTGCCTTCTCTCCTGAATAAATGATTTGTAACATTTAGCCACTGAACATCACACATTTTACTGCCCCTAATGCAACTGGCAGAGACCTCCATGAGAAGCTTCCCAGACATAAGCTCATGTTTCAAAACAGAATGCAAATCACTGAAACCACAAGCAAAATAAAACAGATTATCTAAGTGAGGAACAGAGGATATGAAAGCAGGACAATGGGTGTCACAGGTAATTATAAAGATGCATCTGGTCCCTAGTTACTTTTGACAAAGCTGGTTTTGTGATTTATGGCAAGTGCTTGTTTATAAACCTATTTCAGCACAGACACACTGAAGCACATTCATCATTCTGCCTGGTCTTCATTATTGGATAAACGTCATTTAAACAGAACCTGAATCCAGACTTCTGCTACCTTGACATAAAAATCAGGATCTCCTATTTGCCTGCATTTATTTGTATATTTCCATTGACCTACAGAGGTGGGGTGTGTTTGACAAAGGTTCTACACTTACCCCACAAGGAAAGCAAATGAAAGTGAGCTGATCTTCAGGAAAAATTGCTGGCAAGCAGTACTTCTTTTAATATTGATATTTATTTTTG
Organism: Acrocephalus scirpaceus scirpaceus; assembly: GCA_910950805.1. Lineage (NCBI taxonomy): Eukaryota > Metazoa > Chordata > Aves > Passeriformes > Sylviidae > Acrocephalus > Acrocephalus scirpaceus. The sequence continues at coordinate 41,679,755 of OU383779.1, read as the reverse complement.
TGGCCTGCAGTTGTGTTTTGTGGAGATGCAGGATAACCAACGTGCAAGTTCAAGCAACTACAACTCTGACAAAAAAACCAGAATGCTTTTGGGGGGTTTTTGAGGCAGGGGTGGACAGGCAGAGGCTGGGGGTTTTTGGCTTATTTTAGTGCCTTTTTAAAATGCACTTTTCAAATGGTGGGATTTGACAGAGTCCAAAGTTTTTCTTATCCTGTACCAGGGAAGTCTGGACCTGAGGAATTGCTCCATTACTGTGGCATAGAGCTGAGCAATTGTCTCATGAACAGCACAGTTTTAGTGAGATTTTTATCTCATGGAATATTTCATGCTGGAAACAAAGCTAAACAATATAGTCCAGCAAAAACCAGTAAGAACAGAACCCTTTGTAGATTGCTACAATAAACACCTAGAGCCCACCTAGCTAGGAGAAGTTATACAACAGTACCACCTGGTTTTGTAAATTTCAACTGTCAATAAACAGCTAAAGGTAGAAAAAGGAAGCTGAACAATTTAGAAATTGTGCAAAACACAAAGCATATATTGAGGTTTTCAGGAAAAGTTATGGTAGTAGAGAACCATGGGGGTTTTTTATAGTTATGGGTTTAATGCAGAAACTTTGAGGCAGCATATTTTCATGGAAGGAGGAATGAAAATATAAAGGGAATAAAAGCTGAATGTCTAAAGCTCAACTGCATCATATTCTTCTTTTGCTCAGTGCATTAAGCTATAAGTCCAAGTAGTTTCCCAACTGTTAATCGTTTCAGAACATAAGTAACTTATTATGGAAAAAAGACACTAAGGAATATATTTGCAAAAGAACCAACAAAAAAGCCTTTTAGTCACAATTAAATCTTCAGAAATTTCTCATTGTGAAAGCCAAGCCAATATAACAATATTCTTCAAATCAGAGCGCTGATTTCCATAAGCAGAATAGAGATATATTTTCTGAATGGGAACAAAACATACCTCAAATACTATCTGCTGTGAAGAAAGTCTAGGTAATCAAGCACACAAAAATCAAAACTTTGAGAGAATTTCTAGAAATAGTTACACATTTATAGACCATCCCCGAGATGGAATGAACCACATGAATTATTGCCTGGCTCGGGAGCTGTTTTGCTGAATGCTGACAGATTGACAACACGACTACTGGAAACTTATAGGAATTATAAAGAAACTCACAGGAAATATAAAGTAAAAATGAAAGACTGTATTTCATTTCACTTTCAAAGTAACTCCATGTATTGGACTAACACAGAAAAAATAACTCACACTATAAGGCTTAACAAAAAACCTTGTTGACAACGAGGCCAGATATTGCAAGATTAATTTTTGGTTTAAGCAATTTCTTCACTTCCTATTAAAGACTGTCCATACAGTTTCAGCTGTTACCTCCTTCCTGTAATTTGGTTGCTGAATGCAAGTCAGCTGGAATACTGCTTACCTGTAAATAAAGATATGTAATAACTTCTTGTTTCAGCAGCACAGCAGAGTCACTTGCAACATTTATTCATCATGAAATTGCATATTCAGCACATGAATGCACATTTTGTGACACTGATCTAATGACAACCCATGCATTTCTCAATAATTTCAATCTATCTACCATAATGTTATTTGCTAGTAGATATGAACAATTAATCCTTTGCCTGTGAGTTGTTATTCAACTTACTGTGCATGTCCAATGTCTGAAATTCATACTAAATCCATATGCATATGTCTGAAGGAACACAAAGCCTACTTTAGCACAGCATCACTGGAAAAAGAGTCACTGAAGGAGCATCAAGAATTCTTGTTGGCTCTTTCCCTGCCCCAGCACAGGATTAAATGTATTTATATTGTTCCAGAAAGACACTTGCTCTTTCTGCCTGTAAAGATCTTTAGTGTTGGTGTGAAGTGGCCCCAAGCCAAAATTAGAGTCTTCAGGTCAGGCTATATTGCTTTTCATTAAAGAGAGCCTGTCATCTGGAAAATTATTTCCAATTTCTACTCTAAGGGGGTTTTTGTTGTTACTATTATTGCCTGGAACAACGTAACCCTTGAGACGGAGAAAACTTAAAAGAAGAGGCTTGAAACAAATCTCTCCTAAGTCCTTTTTGTCTTTACAAGGTAGGTCTCTCCCTTCAGGTTTGCCTTTAATCCAAGAACCCAGTCTTTTCCTGAAGTGTGCAGTCTGAAATTAAACTGAGCAGCGTACAACCACTCCATCCTCTTTTTTCCCAGTCAGAGGCAGGCATCGCAAATGTATTTTTCATTTTCCTGATCCCTTGCCAATCCTCCACATGTCCTCAAAAATGACAGCTGCAGACCTCAAGTATCCACAGACAAAATTCATCAGGCTCACCAGATTTAAGAGCTGGTAAGGATTCTGGTTTTTATTCTTTCCTACGTCAAGATTGAAAGGCTTTGTGGTTGTTGGCTTTCTCCTCCCCTACTTTCCTCTGCTCAGTTTACTTTTTTGTAAAGGTTGATGTGGAAGAAAAAAAAAAAGTGTTCAGTGCACTAAAAACTTACTTTCTTAGCATCATCTGTCAACAGCCTTCATTCACTCAGCAGCAAGTGCACAGATTGCAACTTTGAGTTGGCCACTACACGTGCTGTGCAAGGGAGAGGAGGGTTTCTTCACTTTGTTACCCTGCTGCACCTCCTTGGAAGTGCCAGATACTCCAGCCAAATTTCACTGACAAGTTGTACATACCAAGCTCCCCTTGGCATTACTGGCAGTGCTGATTTTTCCATTGCTAACTAAAAACCGTGTGCCCTCTGCAAGGTTTCTAAATAAAGAATGGTAGCAAGATGACCTATTTTCCAACACACAGAAAGCCCAGAACCACTCAGTCACAATTCTTACCACAAAATCCAGGTACACAAGCAATTTAGTCATGTGTTAAGCTCTTATAAATCCTGTTTCCTGCATTTTTCAGAGACAGTTGTTAAGGTGATGGACAAAGGACCCCATGAGTAAGAGCTATAGACCTGTAATTACCACTTTATACACATTCCCTCTCCTTTTTCTTTAGGATTTTTTTTCTGCTTATTTCACTTGATTTTTAAAATTCTCTTTCTTTTCAGGTCTTGCTGTATTGGATGTTTCTTTAGGGATTTCAGTTTCTAGGTTACAGAAGGAGCACTCCCCTTTCCTTAAGGTCTCATGTCTATTTTTAAACCTAACCTCTTTCCAAATCACATTTTTCACTTTCTGATGAGGAAAGAATCTTCTTTCTTTCAGCTTTACAATGAAAAACAACTCAAAGGAAAATTCCCTCATCTTTTAGTCATATTTCAGTCATCAGCAGTAGTTACCTGCCATTATTGCTATGGCGATGGACGTGAAAGGACCTAAATAGATTGTCCTGCTGTTACCTATTTAAATTGTTATAAAAGGCTCTTCGGCATGGATATAGCCTGAATGTACTACAGCAAAAAGAATGCAAAAAATTACATTATTCTGCAAAGGGTTTGTATATAGGAACTCTGCAAAGAATGAGCTTGCATATTTTCCATGCTCAGAAGACCAGAGAAGGACGTGAGGGACACACTGTGGGGATTGGGACCTTATTGTGAAGTAACAGTTGTGAGGTGTTTAAGCCTGGAAGGGAATGGCCTTGCATTTCTTTGTTTTAGCAGTGCAGGGTGCCTCAGCACGCCCACAGCCCAAACAAACTGCCCAGAGCAAAGGACACCACGTGTCTGGGACAGGGCGAGGATTATTATGCCAGATGATCTTATAACTTTCTGATAAATTGCAAGAACTGTCAATTGGAGAGATAGCTATTTTAAAATATTCAGGAATCCTTTCTGAAATATTCTCATTGATATAACCAACCAGGAGCAGAGAACTAAAGGCAGATGTTACAAAGGGGAACAAAAAATCCCCTTAAGAATCCAACAGTTCACTTATCTGCTTGAGAACCTGATCCTCACCAGGAGCCAAAAGTTTAAACATTAACTTTCCCCATCCAGCACGTTGGGCATAAGAGAAAAAGCTGCAGTCAGGGAACCTGACAGATAAAATGAAACAAACAAAAATGAAGGCAGAAAACACGACCTGCTGCAGTACATGGGCAAAAGTTATTGTCAGGTCAGTAATGAGTCTTTGTACCAACCTCTCCCTGAGGGACTGGGTGCTCAGAAATATTTAGATAATTCACACAACTGTTTGTTAAATAAGACTAAGCCTGGATGAGCAGTTCAAATCTCCCTTTTCTTTTCTCTTGATGACTCAAGATGTCCTACACAGCCCTCATTTTAGTTATGGGCTTTATATGGCAATATTATTTTCAGTTCAAAAAGTGTTTAGTTCACATTTAAGCTATGATAAATACAGATTCTTTGCCCCTTTTCTCCACCTTTACTTTGAGGTGTAAACAGTCCTTTGTGTCCATCGGGTTGCTGATTTAAATGGTCTTCTCTCTGGTACAGCCCAAGAGAATAGTTTGAGGTGACAGACAGAGGTACCTAATGCTAGGTGTAGTAATACATCCTTTGTCCTGGCCTTTCTAATTTTGCATGGTAAGGACTACACAGCTAGTTAAATCTATAATTTATCTGCCTTATAGATGCAAGTTAACCTTTTTAAGATTGCCAAAAGAGGATGGATACTTTTATGCAAGAATAACAGAAAATACCAATTACATTTGTAAAATATACACTTTTGTAAAACTCCAAACTTCAGTGTATAAATCAGAATAAATGTGCTCTATATATGACATTAGTATACACTACCATTGCTTGACACACACTGGCTTTCATAGATGTTACTGAAACCTCTCACAATTCTGCAACAGAGCAATCATATTCATTAAAAGACACAAAATACTTCTAAACCTTCAAGAAGAATGGATGCAGTAACTCTAAATCTCAGATATTTGTTTGTACAGAAAACTGGTTGCTGATGTAACTTTCAGAAGTGAATGCAAGTATAATATTAATGGACAGATTGAATCAAGAAATAAAAAGAACATTAATAATTTCAGACCTGTTTAAATGCAAAGACTTTTTTTACCAAGGTTTACAGGAAATGCTGTTTGTAAAATACTCCTAGATACTTGATACTCCTAGATACTTGTAGAAGGTTGTTTCTCTTCTCCCATCCCCACCAAAAAAAATCCAAAATGAGGAACTTGGGGAAATTAGAATTTGTATCCTCAGCTGCTTTGTTCATACTATAAGGTTTCTATTTGGAATAATTTGCAAAAATATTAAGCTGTTAAAAAAGCATAGAGAATTTAGCAATTCTAACTGCAGGAATTTTATAGAAATTTTGTAGTCAGAATACCTCAAGTCATTTATTTTTTTATTTAATGATCCAAAGATGGTGTGATGACCTGGTGCTGTCCAGCCTTAAAATACCCAAATTTTCCACCCCAGTCATACTGGTAAGGTCCCAGAGAGGTTGTCCCCCACCCTAGCAAGCAGGACATGCCCACACTGTGCATTTTGAGGGGCACAACTCCCAGCTCCTCTGAAGTGACTCATGTCACCTCCTGCTCTGAGGCTCCTCTGTGACCCACTGTACAGGGGATGGCAAGGGGAAAGCCCCAGCTGGCAAGATAAAAAGCCCTGTCCATTCCAGCACTGCCCTCCTGGTCCAGGGAGGCAGGAGGACATGTGTGAGTGAGGGAAACATTTAGAAATCTTTTCCCTAGAACAAGCTATCACCGACTCTTCTCTTGTTTGTAGAGATTTACTACAGAGACATAAGTCAAAAATTAGTTTAAAATGTTAATGGAACTGAAATTGGAGAATAATCTCTGTTGGCCACACCAATCCCTGCCAACCTCAAAGGCAGGATCAACAACTCAGGATCAAACTGCATTGGAGAAATAGACATATGATAAAAATATTAATTTCTTTTAAAAATTAGTCTGAATTAGCTTTGTGGACTTCAGAACACAGTCATAATCTGGACTACTTAAACTGTGCTATCCTGGATGCACAACCTTAGAATCTAACATGTGGCTATAAGGGAGGGTCAAGAGGAGGAGCCAGCTGATGGAAACCTGAATAAAATGTACTGTAACTGTATCTCAACACATATTATTGCCATGGTGGATGCTTCAACAGGCACCTTACTGAGGAAAACCTTCTATATTTATAAGCCATAGCTTGTAATCAGACCTTTGAAAGCTGCATGCATTAAGCAGTTTGCCTGCAAGCCTGACAGAAATTAACTGACCGTGCAAACAGAACCACAATGCTCACGTGCTTCCCTTATGGTAAATTCTTAGAAAATACAACCAACTCTCTCCATGTAAGTTTAGCCTCACAGGCTTTAATAAATGTGACTCCGTGGCATCTTAAATAGCCTATTAACAGGAGTAGAAGATCAGAGAAAGCCTTCATGCCAAACAGTCTGTGTGACAGGCAACAATACCACGCACACGTTCTGAATACTCAGCTGGAATTACCATACACAGATTCAGGAGAAAAGGCAGGCAAGGTGCTAGGGTGAAATCTGCTTGTTGCAAGCAAACCTGCCTCAAGTAACCCATTCTGTGGAAAATGTCAGCCACAGAATGAGGCACTGGGTGGAATTGTAAGAAATGCACGTCATGCCTGTACACATGTATTTTACTTGGGCTGATAATCAACATAATCTAAGATATAGCTCCAAACTAGCTGCCTACATTAATGATCTAAAAGCAATCATAATAAAATAAGATAATCTTAACTATTCTTGGGTTGCCAGAGAGCTCTCTAATTGCTCTATTTAAATTGTTCCATTTCAATTAAATTGAGGAGAAAAAAAAGTAATAGAATTAAGTACTTCACTATTTGCAGTCCTTGAGTGAATACAATTTACGTAATCTGTGTAGGATCCCTATTAGCAGGGCTCACAGTAAGAAACCACAGTGATTAAATCATTAAATCATATCTAGGAAGAGAGAACATTCCCACTGATATAGGAAGCCTTGATGAGATGTTAAAACAATTAGAACCATCAAGTACTTTTATGAATAGCAAGGATTGTGAAGGCAGAAAAGGTTTTCAAAACTGGGGGATTCACATTATTTTTACACTAATACATTTCACTTTCTCTTTGGTTCATTATCACTGATACAATTTGCATCCATTTTCAGTCATTAAATACTAGTTCAGCTCTCCAGTATTTCAAGCCCTGGTCATTAATGTGAATTCATACAACTTATTCCCTCAGCCCTTCCTATCTTTTCCTCAAAGAGAGCACCCTTTTCAATAAATGACTCTCAAATTGCTGTTAGGATAGTAATTTCTAATTTCCATGGTTACATTTCCCAAAAGAGCTGCTGCAGCTAAGAAAAACACATTGGAGGATCGGAGAATTGGAATAGTATAGCTGGCTCTTGGTTTTCATTCAGAGAGGGAGGATGGAGGTGTTGGTTGCAATTTCTTAATTTTTTTTTTCTCTTTTTAGTAGCTTGGTAGATCACACAAGCTACACACAAGAACACAGGGCCAGTAAACGCACCTGTCAAAACACAGATCTTGCTGCACAGATCTTGAAGATAGTGACTCATTCTTTTGTTTCAACTGTTTTGAAGCTATTAGAATAGACAGAAAAGTTTATCAGGAACGCCAAATTGCCCAGTGCCTTGCCAAAAATATCACTGTGAGATCAGGCTGTGGTGTCACACACCAGAAATAAGAACAGCTACAAGATCAGCCATGGTTGTCTCACAGACACGGGGTTATAAGGCAACCTGCAGAGTTGTTACTTTCACAGGACATATTTTATAGCACATCGGCACACTGGACAGGTGTTACACATCTTAATTCAACTTCTTTTCAAATCAACATTAAAGATGCACAGTTATTCACACTGAGGATAAAAGTTACAAAGTAATTTTGTGTAGAGGTCTGGGTTTGCATTATGACATCCTTACTTTTAAAATCTTAGATCAATCCTGCAAAAGTCTCTCTAATTTAACTTCGAGCTTTGCTTTTACATTTTAAGCTGGGCAGCTGAAGCTGTTGGTCAGCCAGAGGATAAAATAAGATAATGCTTATGCTACCCTTGTAAAAGATGACACTGACTTCAGGTTTGCCACAGAAATTATGCCACTCAATATGAAGTGTCCTGTTAAAATTACAGCATTATTTCAGATGTGCCTGTTGACACAATAGACAAAAAGCTCCTTTGAAGCATTCATTGGCTTATTTGGAAATCCTTCCTCGTTCATGGGTCATTGACCAGAAAGACAGGTTTATCAGAGAAATACTGATTTTCCCCAGTGGCATAAAAACACTGCTATAGTTTTAGAGGTTCTCTTTAGTCTTCTCGACAAATTCATGAGGCTTGAAGTTCTGGATGTTAATAAATAAAAATCTAAGAACAGTGGCAGTTTGGAGAATTTTTTCCTCCCTTAGCAGAGAAGAATGCTATTGCAATTATGCAAAATAAACCTATTTTAAACCCAGTGCTTCACAGACTTTATGGAAAATATGCCTATAAGGAAATATTTTATTGATGATTTAATTTTCTTTCCAGCATAGCTGGAAATTTCACACCTCCATCTTCATTTAGGACTCATTTATCTATTAGTGTGAATTAAATGCAAACAGCATTTCCTTTTGCTTAGTAGGAGATTATTAAGGAAACTATGAAAACTTATTAATTGTGGCTTTGCCTTTTTTAAAATGGTCAGAGAGGTAGCTGGGGATATGGCTATTGTTAAAAAAACCCCACTGTCTACACAATGTGATTGTGAACTTTGGAAAAGAAAGATCAAATAATCACCACATCTCTTCTTTTCCTGTGCTTCTATACCTTGTGTGCCAAAAGCAGATTTATAAATCGTAGCTATATTTTGCAATCAGGTCCCCATCCTGCTTCAGTTTCCCCCATCCTTGTTTTTTCCTGTGACAATCACTCTTCTGGCCTGGTGCTCACGCTGCTCATCCCTGCCTTCAGCAGATCCCTCATTAAATCACACCAGACTGACTTCATGCTGAACTGCACCTTTGCCAGCTACACCATTTAGAAGTTTAACTATGGATAATTCTCTGAAGTCCAAGTGTCAGGACCTCAGCACATATTTTCTGTGCTTATTTGCTTTTCTGAACAAGCCCAGTGAGTTCATTAAGACCTGCAAAAATAAAAAACAACTGTCTTGTAGCACTGGCAAGTGTCAGCCAGCTTAAGAGCTGAAAAAGTCTTGTCCCTTTGATCAACTCCAACAATAAACTTTTCTAGTAATGATCTGGTTCTTCAAAAAAAAAAAAAAGAAAGGAAGGAAGAAAGAAAGAAAAAGGTTTGCACTCCATTGTAAATATTTCCCTTAGAGCAAGAAACTACCTAGAATGTTCAAAGCATTTGTCTTTCAAGGGGAGTCCCACAGACATATCTAGGTGGAAAAACACATTAATGGCAATAGAATAACTGCAAATATTGGGAGAAGGAGGAGTGTTTTTGCTACAGTTTTGTGAAACTGTTTTTAAATCTCTTTCTGTAGGGGAAACTCGCTGTATTAATGAGGACTAGTGCCTCTGGTGCAAGGTTGCATGATGAGCTGATTAAAGCCTCAGTAGGTTCCATGACTTAGGTAAATAAATGAGCATCTGAGCATTCCCACAGCTTCTTAAATGGAATCAGTGCATGTGGAAATGTACCTCCAAATCCCTGCACTAACATTCATATTACATAGGGTTTGAAGCACTCATTTTCAAATGTATTGATGGTTTTGTTATCAGCTGTATATACCTATTAATGCAGAAAAACAGTTTGCACCTTTTAGTACCAACTCCTGCAATTTCAAACTATTGCTTCCTTGAAACAATTTAACATAAAAACTTCTGCACAGAAGGTTAAATTGACCTAAGCATTTAATTATTTTGCCATAATCTCTTTGCCCTACACATTTATGTCTTACAAAACATTAATGATTTTGTAAATATAGCTATTACTAACCTAATAAAAATGCTGTGCCAAATGGAAAATGAAGCCTGCATAAAACTGTGGATGGGTACTCAGGAGAGATGATACTCATCGATCTCCCAAAAATATGCTTGCTTGTATAAAACACAGCAGTTAACACTGCTTTACATGATTCATAAGAGACTGTGTAGCCATGAAAATAAGGCCTGCAAACGATGCTTTTAGGCAACAGTAAGGTGGAGACATAATGGTTCTGGCTAGTTTAGAGGACAGTAAAACAAATATTATCATATTCTCCACATTTGCCATAGGCACACCTTGAAAGTTAACCCAAATTAACAAGAAGTATCAATTTAAACTGCACTCATTAAACAGTATTAAATCTTGATATTGATACTCTAAGGATTAGAAGTACAGCCATGTTACTGCAGCTTAACCAGCTCAGCCCAAGGAACAAGCTTTTTATGTACTTGTGCATTATAAAATGTGAGGTAAGATGAATTCATTTAAACCTCTTGGGTGAATATATTTAATATCACATTGACTGTGTGCTAACAGCATATGCACAAGTACATATTCCAGTTAAGCTCATGCCTAGGAACTAATTAGTAAATGCCTATCTACGAATATTTAGACCCACTCTGACCATAACAATTAACTCTTTTTGTAAGTAGCCACTGGAATATATTTAGAATATGTGAGGTTTCCAAAGAGGTAACTTCATAGTCCTCGTGCAAAGTTTCTTTCATCTGTAAAATTAATATTCTTCTGTCATTAATAATGGTATTTACATTAAATGGCAAAAAAACCTCACCACCTCTGCTTTCCAGCATCTACATCTTGCTCCTCCTTGAATCTACTGGTCTCAGGACCAGCATCTGCTGGTGGAAAGATGCATGGAGTTACCCAATGACCAATTGAATAGGTTCTGGAATAGTTCATCATTGCCTAACATTGCTTCTTGTAAAGCAAGCTGCCTTATAATGGGATACTTAAATCTTTAACAGAACAAAAAAATAAAGAATAGGGTAATGATGAGCAGTACAACCAGCAATCAGTTCTGAGCAAATCAGTATTAAAAAATTATTTCATGTACAATATCTCACAAATTCAATGAAAAGTGAACAAACTGGCCCTGCAAGCTAAGAACTACACTTCACTTACTGCAAATCTGAGTCATTAATGGGGGAAAAATTATGCATTCTGATTGAACACACAGCAAAAATAAATCTAACCAATGCTTCATAGGTGTTTAAGATCCTGAGTCCCCTTCTTTGAAAGTATTGTGTATTGTGAAATGTATAATGAAAATTGTCTATTTTCATTAAGACACATACTTACAGGGAAGGAAATGTCTTTTTAAAAGGTCTCAGGCTTAAATGAGGCTTACAAAATTCTAAATGTCCAAAGGAAAAAAAAATTGGTTCTAAGTGACTCATTTGGTTTGCACTGGTTTGTACTGAATGGCTCCAGGCCTTCCTAAGGCTTTTTGTGGAAAAGGAAGGGAATTGGGCAGATCACAAAATGAAGTTCTTTCCTGAAAATCAGTTCAGACAGGTGCACCTTGCACCCTCTGAGGAGAACGGCAGAACAACCTCCCAGTATTTCAGCTGGATCCATGGAGCACCCCCATCTCCAGAGGCTCCACAGAAATGTCAGTCAGGGTCAGTCAGGGTTTTTGAAGCCTCTGAGCAGATTTAAGTCCTGCAGACTGATGAGCATTCTCTTACATCAAAGTTTTTAACCTGTTGTTCTTCTGAGGCTAGAGCCATGTCTTGGAGACATACAGGCACTGTGGCCTTGTTGAGGACTGAGGTGTTCAGGATCTTCTCCCAGGCTACCACAGATAAATCTCTGCAGCTAGATTAATTTACAAACAGCTGTTCTTCATGCAATAACACACTGACCACTGAGAAAACAGAAAACACTTCTTTTTTTTTTTTTTTTTAATGTATTGTACCCTGCAGGATCTCACTTTCATAGACACCCCTAAACCAATCGGTAAAAATACCATTATTTGGAAGGAGCAACACCTCAGACTTGAAGATCTTTAATCTAAAGAAATAGGTATCATTTCAAAGGCCTTACAATCAATGCCATTACTATATTAGTTAAATCAAACCAGGTCTTATGTAGCATTCATATTATTTGCGTTCTGAAATATTACATCTGTTTTAATTTAATCCCTTATCTTGGTTAAAGAGCACGTGTGTGACACACCAGACAGATTACATAGCAGACCCTGCTACAAAGCATCCTGGTCATACAGATTTACCTAAGCTATTATTTAGGGATCTGAAACACTTTGCAAAAAAAGTCTTTTGTAACCTTCCCACCCTTGGTTGTTCCTTGAAAAAGAAGAGGAAATTAAGAATTCACAGAGTGAAAAGGAAAAAATATTATGAAATTTAGCAAATTCTTCTGCTTGTGTACTTTAGCTAGAACACAATTAGAGAGCACTGATAAGTTTCTCTCCTAAGCCTGTTTATTTAGTGAATCATAATCAAAAATGTCTAAGTGTAATAATTCCTATGGAGTATTTTGGATATTATACAAGTAATTATTTAATCCCAAAGCAATATATTTGTTCCCTAATAGATGACTTGCCTCTGCAGACAAAAAAAAGTGTGGAAAGACTGCTGATAGTTGATTTATTCAAGTCAAAAATGGGACCATCAGAGGAAGCCTAAGGTGGTGAGTAAACATAAAACCAAAGTGTTCACATTTAGCAGCATGGGTTTTTCACTCCACATGTAAACCTGTGCTTTTTCTTGACTGAAAGTAAAGCTCAGTGGAACAGTATTTTTCGACTGCCAAAATAATTTTTTCCTTTCCAATTTCCATATGGGATTGACTTTGCAGGTACACGTGTGTGCATGTACTAATATATACATATAAAGACTCATCCTTGTAACTGCATATTTCTAACTAAACTTCAGTGGACAATTATTTTTAAAGCCATTGACAGAATACCTGTTTAAGCTATAATGACATATATCCTATTGAAACTCTTCAGTGTGTTGTGAAAAGAACATCCAGACCTGTGTAAACATACATCAGTGACCCTTTCTCACCACCAGGTCTCTTCATGTGTATTAAAAAAGCAAATTCACCCTCATGTCAAGTCCTCTGCTGAGTTACCCATAAATAAAGCCTAATCTTTACTACATTTCTTAAAGGGTCACAATTTCTCCAATAATTAAATTATTTTATAATTCCTACAGTGCAATTTTATTAGCTTTTAAGATTAAGTCAGCTTCAAAAGATGACCCCTTTTGCATAGGTTTTCTTAAACTTTGAATTACAATCAAATTATGAGGTTAATTGATTTGTAGATATTAAGGTAGAAAAATAGTTAAGCAAAAGAATCCTAAGGAAAATAACATTCATCTCTCTCACATAGAATGCATATTTGATAATGAAATTAATATTCTGTGCTTAAGAAAAAAAACCAAACTACTTGAGAAGAAATAGGAAGTACTAGCAGAATCATTGTTAAAGAACTGCAGAACCAATTTCAAAATCTTTAAATTTTCTGAACTACCAGTAATTTTGTTCCATACATAAATAAAGATGGGGTTTGTATACTCCACACTGGAGGGAATCTACTTTTCTAACTCAGTTTTATCAAATAATGAGGTTAATTACAATAGATTAAATTGAAGCCTGAAAATGCTTAGCAATTTGCTTGTCTGAACATTGAGATCATTCCTTCAAAAGGCTAAAAATTAAAACTGTGGGAAGTCAGAGCAAAAAATAATTCTCAAAATGCAGTAACTTAGCAGAAAATACTAAAAGAAATTAAATTTATAGTTTGAATCGTGCTTTATCTGCAGATGAGAAACCTGAATTCACTGGAAATAAGCAGTAGACTAGATACGGTCTGAGAAGAAATTAAAGTGAAATATTGCCAAAGTGAAAGGGGTCCACAAGGAGGGACACAATCTAGCACAGAAGAGAGGTCACACCATGTTATAAAGGCAGAAATGAAAGATCAACAGTTAAAGCAGCATGGACAGCAAAACACACACTGCAGCTTTGTACAGGGCAGAACCCTGGACAGAAGTGCTATTTTGTGAAATTTTAGCAGTAATGGGTTTAAGTATGAAGGAAAAGTAATAAAGAAGGCAAACGCTTTCACCTGGAAGCCTTGACTGAGGATGGCTTTAAGCTGTGAGGAGGAGGCCATTGCCAAGTGCAGCACCCAGCACAGCCCAAGGGTGCTTTGTTCAGCTGAGGCTGCCCTTTGCAAGGTTGGATGGCAACACCAGTTCAGAATTCCCAGTCAAAGGTCAAGCCTCCAGCAACAACAAACAACAGCTGTTCTGGAACAAGACGTATGGAAAAGCAGGCTCGTGTTTGCTGAGCCCTCCTCTCAAAGGAACCAAAACAACCCCAACATTCTGGGCCTCTTTTCCATCTCCACAGCTCCCTGAACACACAGAAAGTGATGGACCCTGAGCTGACTCTCTCCATCGCCTCTCAATAAACTGGACCAACACTGTAGTAATTGCAGGCCTAAAACCTGTAGACCCATAAAAGCTGTGAGCCTCTAGAAACAGCAGTCTCTCCATAGTCATGAAGTACCAATAATCCTCCAAATATAAACTTTTACAGATTGAAAATTAATAACCAGACAAATAAATATTTTTAAATTACTCAGAAAAATGAACCCTGTCATTCCACCAAACAAATGGATTTCCTATAGCAAATATAACCAAACAGATCTTCACAGCTGGCATAAATCATTACATTTCCATTAACTTTAATGGAAAAACGTCAACTTCCATTACTGGGATCAAATATAGTTAATATACTTGTCATGCATGATATGTCTCCTATATACTTTTCAGGTAAAAGAATTCACGTCAGATTTCGTGTAAAAACCTCAAAAAACCCCAAGTCTGTAATTACAAAATCAAAAAGTAACAGTGCAAAGAAGACAGAGAAGAAAATATGAATCACTTTAAAAACTGAAAAACTTTTATAATGTAACATGTAATTAATAGGTGTCAAATTTACGATGTAACAAGCGGCAAAAGAGTAGAAAACATATGGCAAGCTCTTCTTTGATAGATGAGAACAAAGAAAAGAGTTACGTCTGAGCCTCTTTTTCCTCTGCTCTCATCTTCCCTCATCCAAGGTAAGGCTTGACTCACTTGCCTTTAATTACCACGATGCCAGATGAAAAAAATCCTCAAGACAAGAACAGAGCAAAAGGCAAAGGCAGAGAGCTGTCAAAAAGGCAGCAGTGCCCCCAGCAGAGAGGGAGAGCTCCCCAGAAGAGGCAGTGCGAGCTGTGACTCACCCTGTGGGAGATCAGCCTCGGGATGCTCGGGACACGAACGCAGCACTGCATCCCCGCTGGCTGCAGGAAAGCACCCTGAGGAGTAAACAAAACAAACCCTAAGAATAAGGTCATGCTAAATTAAACTTTCTTCTTGCATTGAAACAAACCGGTGCTGCGAATGCCTTTGCTGTTACTGATTAGAGCAGCGTAAAAGTTTTCTGCACACAAAGTGGAAAAAAATCTTATTTCTTTTTCTCACCCCCTTTTCTGCAGTTTTCATTTTGCTTTGAACTTGCACAAGACCTTAAGACTGTATTTTAAGGTGGCCTAGGAAGATGCAGCAGTGGTGACCTTGTGCCAGGGCTCAGTGGCAGCTGAGGGAGGGAGGGATGGAGAGGTGCCAAGGTGTGGCAGGATCTGGCCTGACACACCTGGGGGGCAGCAGGGCCAAGGGGCAGCTCGGAGTGCAATCCATAGGCACCTCACTGTGGAAGGCTGAGCCTGGGCTGTGTCCCGCCAGCTGGGATCAGCATCAGACCCCGTGTGGGGCACCGGGTACAACCACAGCCAGGATTGCCAGGCATGGCCACGGGGACAGCAAGGACAGCATCAGAGCTGTGGCCAGCCCAGAGCCAACTCAGCAGCTGGGGCTGCCTCAGAGGTCTGATGTACAGCCACACCTACTCCTGGGGAGCCACAGGACACTCACACCAGCCCAGCAAAGCCACATACACTCATCAAGAAGCTGAGGAGCATCACAAACAAAGTGACCTAAAGAAGCACAGCCACAGTCCCAACCTGGCAATCCCGGGGCTGCAAGGCTCCCTAAAGACCATGGGCCCAACTCTGCAAAATCCCGGGGCTGCCAGAGTCCCCAAAACCCAGGATCCCAGCCCTGCAATCCCAGAGGTACCAAGCTCCCCAGGATACCAGGATCCCAGTGATTCCTGGCTCCCCAAAGCCCAAGGTCCCAGCCCTGCAATCCAAGCACTGCCAGGCTCACCAAATCCCAGGATTCCCAAAGCCCAGGATCCCAGGGGTGCCAGGATCCTCAAAGCCCACAGTTCCAGCCCTGCAATCCCAGGGCTGCCAGGCTCCCCCAAGCCCAGGGTACCAGCCAGCAAATCTGTGTCACAAACTGAACCCTCAGCTAAACCCCACTGAGGGGATGGATTGTGCCAATAAAATTTCTGAAAACATTTCTGGAAACCACGTATTTGTAAGGCTGTAAGCATAAGGAAAGAATGCAGGAGGAAAAATCGCACAATTTTTTAGAAGCTGACTTCCATTTTATAAGAGGAACAGATGTTTTATAGTAATTAAAGCTCATCTTTTTTGTACAAGGTGACTCTTGAAGCGCATATATACTCCAAGTAAACAAGTTTACTGTATTGCTTTCATATGATGTTGATGATCCACAGTTTTCCTGTAAATCTAGCTTATACTAAAAGAAGTACTTCATAAAAAAATCTCTACTTCAGCTTATATAGTTTTTCATTCTATTGCTTACACTCCCTGCTAAGCCCTAAATAATTACTTTTACTTAGTCTGTCTTCGATATTTATGGAAACTTCCTCCCTATAATATAAAAATGAAGCACAGACATCTGAGATTAGTAACCAAATGAACCCAATGTTGAGTTGATTAAAACCCTCTTAGCAACAGTGTACCACATTGTCACACTCATATAAGCAATTTTACATAGCTAGAACTATCCAATTACTTTTCCAAATATATTAGTAAAGCGTTGTAAACACTGCAATGTGCTAGCTTAAACAGCACACAGTAAAGTATGTATACAGTGCAGTAAATCACTGTGTCAAGTCTGGCCCTTTTCTAGCAATTGTTGTGCCAAAGTCAGCTTGAGGTCGAGTCCACATGGCAGCTGTAGAATGTTTGCAAGTGGGAATCCACTGGGTGGTCGTGAGTGTTGGTGCAGAGCAAGAAGGAAACAATAAACTCTTAGGACAAATCCTCTGTCCCACCAGAGAATTTATCAAGGCCATGGACTGCTGGCAAACTAGCAGGACTTGCTAGGCAAGTGATAAACAATCCCATCTGTAGACTGAGTGCAGCTATCTGACCTGTACAACAAGATAAAGATGATAAAATATGCATGGGAGGCAAAGGAGGCTGAGGTTACTCCTCACCAGACTACCAAAGAACCCTACAGACCTACACATTTCTGCAGCTGTGGCTTGCTGATGTACTTTTCCCCAGCTGAGGACAGCCCTGAGTACAGGCAATTTTCTGTAGACAATGTCAATCTGTTGATTAAAACCTACATGTCAGAGAAAGTGAAAGCTCGACTGTGAATGTGTGAATGATTCATTATCCAGATGAAAGGAGAGCTGCGCTTGACTGGGTACAAACATCACCAACTTGTTTTCTTCCAGCTTTACGACTATCTGCCATTTTATTTTAGCAAGAATAGCATAACAAAAAGGACTGGTGTTCTTTCTTTCTTTCTCCCCTTTCATTTTCAGCTGGAAGATGCTGTACATGGCTGACAGTTTTCAAATGAAGCATTTGTCACGTTTAAGTCAGAATAACATTAAAGTCAGAACCCAACTTGCTTTTGTGATAACAGGAAAGTCTCCACCTATGTTTTTTCTGTTGGAATACGAATGGTGCTCACTTTATGTGACGGTTTATCTGGAAGAAAAAATGCAACAGACCATTGCTCTCCAAAAGTCTGCATCTTCAAACTTTCCTGCTGTTTCTGTATTAGTTGTCAGTCTGAATTTTATACATCTGAAATGATTTAAATGCTAAAAAACCCAAAAAATACATGTCAAATCATAAGTACTCAAGTCAATCATCTCTTACGTGCCTCAGCCTTCTTTTTGTTTTATATCATGGACACTGGCTTGATGTAACAGACTTCAGACTGTAAAGATTTGGCTTCAGTGGATGCTGAGAATGCTCAGCCCAGTGCTTCTGCAACTGAAGTGATTTCAAGAGGTTTTACTAATGAATTCTTAATCTAGTTGGGTGGAAATGTGCATTAAAAATAATACTAAGTTCTGGGATTAACATTTCAGAAAGAAATAAATGAAATGTTTGAGTTCAGAGCAGAGTAACAAAGGTGACCAGCGCTTTTACTTATAATGAAATATTAAAAGAACTAGTGAACACAGAGCTGCACTGAGCAATAATTCAGGGGTTATAATGGTAGTGTAACTTTTCAATAACAGTCCTCAGAGAGTATAAGACAGAAAGGAGGTCAATGAAGTATTTAAATCAGCTGAATCTAGTAGTAATGAGAAAAATCCAAGTAAAAGAAATTCTGAGAGAATGCTGGGAAAAAAAAGAAAGAAAAGCCAGAGTGGTCTCACTCAGGCAATAATCTTCCAGTGGAAGGAAAAGAAGAGTCATAGAAACCCCACAGCAACAAAGCTTCTAAAAGTAGACCTGAAAAGAAAGTATAATGAAAAATTCCCTCTAAGTGACATTATCAATATATTAAGTCGCATCTGTGCCTGTTTTGTGGCTGAATACACAGCACTATTTTTATTTTAATACCATTAGTCAATGGTGTATCTTAATGCTTTACCTTGTGGTGATATTTTTGAAAACATTTTTTTTGCAAGCATCTCTGGGAATAATAACCTCCAAAATGTTCACAATTTGCAATCTAACATAGGCACAATTTAAAAATAGGCTCTCTATTAGGAAGTATCATATAGATTTTAAAAGGTTATTTTTCAGGTTTAAACTCCAGACTAGTTTTCTTACACTGTCAAAATATCTAACTCTTCAACTGCAAAGGAAGGTGAGGAAAGTTATGCAAAAGGAAGAGCAAGTTGCTGTATTTTTTAATGGAACAGAAATCTTAAACTCTTCTTTGTTGGCTGTTTTGTTATAAGCCATTGTACAAGCACTTCTTATTTATAGTTTTTCTGATCAACATCATATAGATAATTGCTTTTACTTCAATGAGCTGTTCTGGAAGCTGTGGAACAATCTCTTAAACTCACATGCATTCTAATTCTGCATTGATATAAGGATTATAATGGATGCTGTGGGCTGACATAGGACAGCAACTGTTGGCAAAAATGTTACAGCCAAGATGCGCTACAGGGAGGCAAGGCCCAGCTGGGGGTGTTTTACAGGTAACTGCTTATTGAGAGTAATCATTAATGCTGAACTGGAATGGAATCCTTATGGAAACTCGTAAAAACAATTTTAAAATAATTGAATTCAAAGTTATGGGGCACTTAAAACATTCTCTAGAAACCAGTGAGCAAGACTACAAGGAAGGACTAAGATGAAACAAGTAGCTTTTTGCTGCCATAAGAAATCATCACCTCTGAACTGGCTAGATCCACTTGAGAATGCTTTTAGTTTGATAACTGTGAATTGCCAATAATTGCACTAATGCCACATTTACCATAAGGAACTCAGTTTCAAATGGATGACCCAACGCTTAACACAAAGCACCTCTCAAACTGCGTTTCACATATATGTGTTTGAATAAAGAAATGGGACTATTCTATTAGTACTACTAAAATTTAAACATTAAGAGTTAACAGCTATTGTAGATACGTGCTTTTTCGATTTTACTCTTCTGCAAGAAAACTAATGAAATTAAAAATATTTGAGCTATCAACTTGGAACTTTATTCAAAACTCAGCTTTTCCCAGATTCTGATTATCTTTCCTTAATTACAGACAAAATAGACATTATCTGTTAATAACTCTTAGTTATAGCAGAAGGTCTTACATAGGTCTCAAACACAGAGGAATAGTAATTCTCATGAAGTTCCTTTCTTATTCTTAGGGGGATCAATAATATTTTGTGTCTGATGGGGACATGGGCCTACAAAGATGCCAAAGAAAATTCTGCCTTACAAAAAGAAATTAGTTCTTTAGAGCCAAAGTTTCATGTCTCCCCAGAAGTGACCGTAAAAGATGTGCCAGTGAGAGAAAATTTTTAGCCTTTATTTCTGTAGATTTTGATTTTGTAAAAAAAGTCTTACATTATCAAGAAGTACTACATTTTCTATGTGATTGGATGTCAAGTCACATCAAAACCTGAACATTCTGAAATTATATTCCTGCTTATTTTATGTGTGTTGTGATTAGAGATGGTCAAGAGACAAAGAGAATACCCAGAAATAGGGAGGTTCATGCTAAAATGCACACTGAATAGCAATCCCTTCTCTTATTGTTACTTTAGCACATTGAGTGGGTATCAGAGACCAGCATGTGCTGTGCAATTTAGTGTTTGCCTGTATAATAATGGCCTCTGTGGTCAGCAGCTTCACTGCTGGATCATAATAATGGATGGTGTCTAATAATCATCTCTTATCTGCCACCCAAATGGCAATTACAGCCATTTCCTCACTGCAAAAGGCTATCTCTTCTTTATTTGGCACTAAAATTATTAGCTCTTTTAAAGAGTTGTAACATGGATTAATCAATACAAAAGCTGTTTATATAGTCCTGATAATGATCCATTATCCCTTAATCTGATTCTTGAACTTCCTCAGGGTATGAAGGCATTTTTTTTCCTTTTTTAAATGAATATCATATCTTTAGTAATGGCACATGGAAAACCTAAGTAGGCACTCACCCCGAGCTATATTACCCAAATCGTTTTGTCTTTCAAGACAAGATTCATTTATGGCAAATAATTGTATTCAGGAAAGGGAAGTAATAATGAAATAACGTACCTACCTAATACAAACAAGTTTAAAGTGAAGCCTGACCTAAGTGTTTGCTGAAATGTTGGAATTAACAAAAAAAAGAAGGAAGTTCTGTCTGGACGTGATAAATCCTATCGTCTGCTAACACGCTTGAAGTAGTGTGAGGAGTGTTAGAATCTATTCCCAGACACGACTGCGCAGTGTGTGCATTGCAATCAGTACTACAGATGTTCTCTGTGAGAACTTGAATATGATGGCTTGTCACTTTGAGTGTGAAAGCCAGCTCTTGGCACAGTCTGGCTTTTGGGTTCAACTTAATGTTTGTTTTAACTTTGCAATTCGGTGATTAATAGTGTCATATCAAGTAATGAAATAAAAACAAACCAAAGAACCCCACCCAAGTCCTCAACACAGCATGGGAGAAAGAAAACTGTGATTAATGAAGTAACTGCGTGACAGAAGCCACACAGCAGTAACCTGAGCAGTAAGTTCTTGAAGAGGTACACTGAGTATCTGCAGTTTGAATATCTAGGGATAGCTGTGAAAAACAAACTTAAAAAAAATTAAAATAAAAATATTAAAGCAAATTCATGTTGTGTTTTCTTTCAGATCCTTCTCATTGCAGCATCAGTACTGTGCTAACTGGGGTAACTATTTAAAGTTTTACAGGTCTGCTTTTGAGCAGAAAAGAAATGGACTTATGTGAACACAACTCTCACAATGATTAAACATTAATCCTGAAAAGAGGGAAAATAGTATGTGGATTATCAATTCTTTCAGGAAACTCAGATCAAACTGACTGTTTAAATCATAAAGAAGAGTTTATTCTTTAAGAATTAATTCAAGTAGGAAATGAAAGTACCAAAGCAAATTTTCCTTGTGCTCAAATTCTCATACTTCAAGGTTCAGTGCACCTCCACATAAAAGCATAAATATCTTTATCTCAGATTGAACATTGCATTGATAAATAACATTGCAGGTTGTGCATCCAAGTGTAACATATGACAGAGCCTTGATTTCCCTGGAAAACTCTTTTAAAACCGTTTTTTTTTTTCTTTGTCTGGGTTTGGTTTTTCCCTTTATCCCTAAAAGCTCCTAAAAGTGTCATCTGTTTAATTAAAAGAGGTGCTGTGGGTTTTTACATGAAGATATGAATTGGTGAGCCATGTCTTGCAGCAGAATTATTTGAGACAGGTAGAATAAACCTTACTGATGAGAGAGACTTTCTGAATTACCACACAACATTAAGAGTATTTTAATGAACATTTCACAAAATCAGAAAATGGTTGAAATTAGAAGGGGCCTCTGAAGGTCATCTCATCCAGACTCCTTGCTATAGGAGAGCCACCCAAAGCTGTCTTCTCAGGATCATGTCTAGACAGTTTTGAGTATCTCCAGGGATGGAGATTCTGCAGTCCCTGTGGACAGCGTCCAGTGCTTGATCAAAATTTGGGTTGTGAGTTGGGTTTTTTCCGCTACATCTTACCTCAGTTTATTAGCACAGCTTATTTAGAACAAGTGCTCTTTCAAAGGCAGAAAATAAAAACATGGCTTCTATGGTTCTTCTTATTTGTTAATGGGGAAAGTGCAGTTAAACTGTTGCAACATTAAATATGGAAATATATGTCTATAACACAGTCATCTTTCAGTGACATAATACATACTGTTTATTATGATGTTAATTTATAGAACCTTTCTTCTTTAATCTAATAACTTCTAATTTGACATTCTAATAAATCTTTACCAGGACACTGTTGGGTGATTAATACCCTTAATGAATTAACAAGGCATAGTTATTTTTAGTGATGATAATCAGCTGTGATTATTGACCAAGTCCAGCCTTGACTATGTCAATATCAAACGTGGCAAGACACAATTAAGGCCAGAATAATATACTTTACAGCAAGCAAAGTAATAAGAGCTGAGTTAGTATCTCAAATCAATTTCTACTAATAGGCACTTTAAGAAAATAACCAAAACTGCTTTACTCCGATTTGGGATTCCTTTCTATTAATTTATAACAGATACTGCACTTTTATAAGCTATGTTTACCACCACCTTCAAAGGAATCATTTTCCTTTTTCATTTATTCCATCATCATTCCATAAAACTTCACTCATGAACTTCAAAAAACATTCTCAGTTAATTTGTCATGCATTAGGTAAAAGGACAGTTCACTTAAGTAAGTCTCTTTGTAGAAAAAAGAAAACAAGGTTTGAAAATAGACTTTCTGAATCCAAGGCATTCTGGGACCCTATCGCTCCCAAGAGAGTCTATATCCAAACTTTAACTTCTGTCTTTCTAATGAGAGAAAGATACAGGTTATTTTATGTATTACATATATATTTAGGTATATGAACATGTCTATATGAGCATAAGTGAAATATTTCCTCATTTCTTCTATGAACTATCCATACACAGCCTTAAATGTGCAAAAGCACAGTTGGGATCTTAGTCTTTTCTTTTGCTCTTTTCACCATACTCTGGTGGGGTCTTTGCTTAGAGGGACAGAAGAGTTTATGGTGCATTTTGTTCATAGCAGGAATATTATTTTGCTTTTCTAATTTCCAACAACATACACAAAGAGAATGTAAGGAGAAAACACATGTCAGCAAATAAAGACTTTTCTCAGCCCACCCTTACTCTCAGGGCTTTTTAAAAAACTCTCAGAAGCTCAGTTATCCCTCTCTGATGCACGAGGGCAGCATGATCTGAAAACACAGATTGGACACCCTGAGGCTGCTGTTGCACGAGGGAGGGGGATACAGCAAGAGGGAGCACGAGCAAGTGCACAGCAACACTCAACTGCAGCCCTCATGAATTCTGCTCAGTGCAAACCAACCAACCAAGCAACCAACCAGAGCCCAGGTACCTATGGCAGACCCATCAATTCACTCCTAAGAGATGAATGAGCATTTACATCTCTGCCTACCTTTTCAACATTAATGAATCATTAAATATTGCTTCTGGACCACTCTGACCTTTCAATGATTAAGTAGCTGATCCCTATTGCACCTCAGAGTATCTAATTACTTGGAAAGAGCATTCTTAGAAATTGTAAAAACAATTGTATGTCCCATAAACATTGTATTTAGATTATGTATGGATTCCTGATAAATGTGGGATGATACAACTGCTAAACTCCTACTTTACAAGTCTGAAGCAATATTTCTTATCCAAGCCTCCAAATCAGCAACACTTATCAAATGGCCATGACAGGATGGCACGAATACAGTGTGGGAAGCACTAATTACAATAACTTTAAGCTGGTAATTTTGCATTTAAGATGTTTTCAGAATCTTTTTTCTATGTAAATAGAAATAATTTCCCTCTCGTTTTTACAAAAATGAGTTTATCTGGAAATAAATAAAATAGTCCTTCCAAAGTATCTTTCCTATCACTATGGAGATCATTGCTTCTCAGAACAGAAATTTCTTATCTACATCCATCTAAGGAAGACATGATATTTTTACCTTAGGTAAGTGAAATAATATTTCATTTATCCTAAATTCTTGGTAAAATTGTTTGGTGATTTCTAGGGGAGATAAAATTGATACAGGTGAAAATAGAGGTTTCTGGCCAATCCTTTCCCATATTAATACAAAAAATATGCAATCAAACGTTCCAAATTCAATGTACAAACATAATCCTTCGGCATCTAGCAGGTATATTCTGGGTGAGGTCTGCAGTGCTCCCACTAGATATTTAAAAATCACAGAACTATTTTATTGGGAAATGATCAGCAAAGACTTTGTGATTCACCAAATGGAATCAGAGAGGACAGAAGGGAAGGAGGAATGAAAGGCTCAAAGAACAACCTAATTGATAAAGTCTGGGAAAAAACACCCAGAAGGGGAATGTAATTTTAGAGAAACATAAGTGGTGGAGATAATGTCAAAGCTGGTTATTGCTTTTTGCACAGCACAGGAGATAGGACAGCAGGCACACACAGAAAATGGAACTTGGAGCCAGTCAAATTCCAGGGAGGGGAGCCTTTTCCTCATTGCACGTTAATCCATTTCTGGAAGGTGGAGGTCGCTCTTTTCATTGGTTTCTGTTTGTCTCAACAGTTAGATGTTCTTTGGCAAAAGCAGGTTGTAAGCACTGGCTGAAGCGCTTGAGAAATCACAATATTAACTTGCAGAACTACAACTATCTTTAAACAGCACATCTTATTGTGACTTGGACCTGGAATCACAGTTCATTTGGGAAACTACTTCCTAAAAAACTCCAAATTATTACAGTTGGTTTAGGTCACAAGACACTGAGTGAGGCTGTTTTAGAAATAGCAACTTAAGAAGAAAAGTTCTTATTTAGTCATACCACGTTACTTTGTACATTGTGTATATTAGTGCAGAACCTGGAGTATGCCAAGCATTACTTGGATATACCACAAAACACAACTGCAGTTTATAAAAGCTGATGGGAATAAAGAAGATTTTGTGTTCCTTTAAACTCCTTTAGCTACCCTCCCTGTTCAGCAGCATGTTGCCAGCCAAAACCTGTGCTGTGTTTGAAACTGGACACCACAGCAAACCCACTGCTTGGGAGAGGCAGCAATGGTCTCACTGAATCCACTTCTGGCAAAAAGGAAGAAATTTTATTTTTCCAGAAACTGCTCTTCTTGCCTTTTTTCCCCAGAACATCCAATAGTCATAACCCATACCCTAGAGCAAGAAAAACCTAGTTTTCTTCCAGAAGTCCTGTTTAGTGTTTTAGTATTTACCATTGTAACTGTGGAGTTTCTTAACTCTAGCTCATAAGCTGCTAGTCCTAGACCTGTGTAAACTCTTCTCTGGATCCGCTGTTTCTCTTTTCCCCTTCTGCCTTCCTGTGCAAGCTCCGTGTTCAGGCTCAATATGTGAAATCCTGTCAGAGATCATCACCCCCTGTTGCAGCCATTGATACCAGCCAGGAGGTGTTTCCTTGGCAGCAAGATCCACCATGAGATCCAAGAGACCTGGAGGCTTTGGACTCTGCCTGTTGCTTCAGTAGAAAGAACTGCATTGAGTCATCTTAGCAAATACACAGGAAAGAAGGCAAATTCTCCAAAGGAAGGGACACCCTACTGTTCTGATGTTATTTGCGACTCTTGGCTACATTCCTGTTGTACTGGGAATAATATTTAGCTGTTATTTGCAGCAACTTTGTGAGGAATTTGCAAAGATGAGCTTCGTATTTTGAGCTTTCAATCTGTTAAGAGTGTTCCTAGAAGAAAAGTTGCCAGAGAAAAAGCCAAGGGAAATCTTTATTTAGCACATTTTCTGAATTAAATCAGACAACAATCTAATTTTTATTCAACCCTCACTAGCAGACATTTTATTTTGGGTAGAATTAAGCAACATTCTGTATGTTAAGCCTGGTAGTACTCCGAATTACACCCAAAAGTAGCACTGTAACTATACATGTCAGGATACATTGGTTTGTGTGTTTTTGTAGTGCACTACACTGGAAGGTAGAACGTTGAATGATGCTGTGGTGTAAAGATCAAGAGATCAGAACTGTGCAACTCAGGATTTTATTTATTTATTTTAATTTTTAAAACACTTTATGAAATTACAACTATTATTTTATCAACATTTTAGCACACACAGGTGTACATCTTTTTCTTTACTGAAAATATATACAACATACATATTATAATCTTCTGAGCTTATTGATTAGGCTCAGAAGATCATAATATGTATGTGGTATTTAAAATGTCATTTATTTGCCTTGCTCTTGGTGTTGAAAAATCTGTTGTTCCAGATTTTAATATACAATAGTAATTTAAGATTCTATTCAATTTTATTATCTTAGAGAGCAAAAAATTATACAAAATGGAGATTTAGGGGGAACAATTGAAGATTTATTACTCTTTTGTCTTCAACTTTTTCATTGTGTAATTAAGCCCATGGAGTTTTTCTGAGAGGTACCCTAAGTACTTCTACACCAGAAACTGAACAGAAGAGGATTTAATTCCTCAGGATTTTGCTAAGCTTACAAAATCAGCAAGACATTCTGCAGAAAAAAGCTCTCACCTTTTTATAAACAATTTGGTGTTATTCTTGATCTTACAGATTCTCACAAATTACTTTGACTCCTAGAAATGTAGAAAAATAATCAAGAGGCTTTCCAGTATTTGCTTGGATTATATCCCACTTAATTGTATTCTATTCTAAAAAAAAATGATTCTAAAAGCACAATGAAAATAAATAAAAAAGGAGAAAAATCTAAGACTTATGCCATCCCTTCTGTTTTTAGGGAAAAAGATCAAAATGCTCTCCTGAGCTGTTTAAAAGTTCCCTGTTTGTAAAACCACACAGCTGAACCTACAGGTAGATGCTCCCATTCATGGGATGTAATCCAAAGTCATCAATAATCTTTAAAATAGGGGTCTTTTAATGTATAAGTCCTAATTTTTGAACTTATTTTTTGAAAGTAGGTGGTAGGACTTTCCACAGCTTATTCACTCAACCAGCATTAAGAGTTCCTGGATTTCTCTCAACTTTAATTGTGGGCATTGTCCCAGACACAGACTATTCCTGAGATGGTATTTCTTTGGTTTGGCTGCCCCTGTGGCAGAAGGCAAAACAGAAAGAGTCATTCAGGTTACGGAATTTTCCTCAGGATGGAAAAGATTTACAGTTGGCAGAGAGCTGTCTCTAGTCAAAAGTTCTTCCCCATATTAATGAGTGACAAAACCCCAAAAACTCTGATTAACTCAAACCTCAATGATTTCATCCAAAGCAAAACATTACTGAAATCCTTATCTGCCAAATTTACTGAGACATTACTTTAAGTTCATAACAATAAGTTTTCACTGGGCCTCAGCTGATCAAATTTCATCCTAATTATTTACTTGGGATAGGCTGGAACTTTGAGCTTCCAATGACAGAACCAAGCTGTGATAGCACAGGAGAGCACTGCCTGTTCTGAGGACCTGAGCAGAAGTGCCATAGCTGCCACCTTCGCCTCTGGAAAGGAGTTGTGTCAATAAGGGCCAAAAAAGCATAAAAAATTACAGCAGAATTTTTGCTTGTAATGTTTCCACATGGGTTTTAAGAGTGAGGTAGAAATCTCTATTTATACTTTTTTAATATATGAACAGAAATATAGAAGACAGCTTTCTGCCTAAAAGTTTCCACAAAAGAGACAGGATAGCTGCAGTTCAGAGATCCCAAGCTGGCACCTGCTGGAGGGAAGCTAAGCCACAGTCTTTAATAGGCAGTGAAAATTATAGATTAATCCTGACATGTACAGTTCCAGTGCTACTGAGGGGGCTGGCTCTGAGTATTACCTGCCTTTTGTCCTCACTCTAGCACTGTGTCCTCATTGATAAAACTGGAGAGCCTCAGATGAGTAAATCATATTATTGGTAGATTTAATATCATCTTAATAGCAATTAACAACCACTTTTTATATCCTCCTGAAAGGGAGAATGGCCTAATATTTAACTGTCACTGAGGTTGTGCTAAATGCCTGAACTATAACATAATATACATTTTAAGATTTGTTTATGTGAGGAAAAGCTTTGATGAGTTTAGGGGCAGGGCTCTGTTTATGTTGGAAATAATTCTTTCCAAACTTGGAAACACACAAACATTAAAAAATCCCACTGTAGCTTTTAGAAATAACTGAAGGACAGCCCAACAGCTTGTACCTCAAGGAAATAATTCCCATGAGGGAAGACATTCATCCTAATCGTGTTTAATCAGGAAAACCAGGGCAAGGTAAGATTATTCAGCTTTACGATGTCTTGTCTTTTTTTTTTTTTTTTTAGCCTGGTTCACCAAGAGAGGGTAATTTAATTTTAAAGGATCAGAAGTTCAATGAGAGAAGTACACTCCTAAGTGTTTAATAGAAGTTTAAAAATAGGTGAAACTCTTAGCTTATTCAAAGTGTCTGTAGGAAATCAACAGAGAAATGTCTGTGTTGGACTTCAATTTGTTCTGAAACTATAGAGGCCACCAAAATGATTGAGAAGTCCTTAGAGTGGCCAGAAAGCACAGGTCTGGTGCAAGTAGAGAGCAAGGCTGGGTTTTGCTTCCTGCCAGGGCTGGATGGGGTCTGGTGGCCCCTGCACATCTCATTGAGTCTGTGCTTTGAGGCTCTCAACCAGCAGGGGTCTGAAATTCAGAGGCAACAATTTTGTATGCTGAACTAAAAGCTGCTGTTTCCTTTGACATAAGGATATGAATCAGAAGTTCTGTCTCGGATCTTTCACAGATATTGTTATCCATGACAACCTTAGCTTGCACAGCAGTGTGGACTGTTCTCAAGGATAGACATCAGATTATTTCCTCCAGACAAATATGCATTAAGCAGTAAGTGATGCCATTTCTGTTCTGCTGAAATCTTCTCATACCTCTTTTTTGTTTCCATGTAAGCCCCAAAACAGCTCCTTTTTTTCTCAGTATTAATTTCTCGGTTTGCTCTGAGCCACGAAAAACAAATATCTTGCTTTGCCACTGTATTCAGGGAGAACCATTTGTGTTAAAACACAGTTTCTGAATGCTAAAACTGTTGGACTCCTGTTATAAAAGTGGTAGTTTCATGTCTACAGCAGTGGGTTAGAGAACCAATTGCTTGTGAAAAACCTAAGTGCTAAATGCCACTAGAAAAAAGCAGAGCAAGATGAAGTCATTACTTCAAGGAATTTTGAAAAGGATTGCAAGGAGTGTTGCCAGAGCCACAAAACGTCTTTTTCACTGGCTTCTCACTCAGATCCTCAGCTATATCACTTCAGCTCTCAAATATATAAAAACCTGTCTGTATCTATTTCCTTCCTCATTTCGGATGAGAAGAGGGCTCTGATTCAAGTGTGATCTACTCAGGAACAAGGAAATTAGAGCAGTCCTGCCTGTAAAGAATTTGTTCTTCCACAAAAGAGTTTCTTAACACAAATTCAGCCAAATAAATTTTTTCTCAAGGGTCTGGCTAGCCACATGTAATATATATATATGTATATATTAACCACAGAAACACAGAATAGTTTGAGTTGGAGGAGACCATGAAGACCATCTCATTCCAAACCCCTGCCATGGGCAGGGACACCTTCCACTATCACAGGTTGCTCAGAGCCCCATCCAACCTGGCCTTGAACACTCCCAGGGATGGGAAGTCCACATCTCTGGACAACTTCTTCCAATGCCCCAACACTCTCTCAGTAAGCAATGTTTTCTTAATATCTAGCCTACACATTTCACTCTGTCAATCATTTTCTCTTCCCACACCAGAGCTCTACTTCCTCTTAAACTGAAGATACCTGAGCTGTATCTCCCCCCTCCTCAAGTCTGTCTTGACCAGAGAGCACAGACCAAAAGTCACAAACAAGTTCTTCACTGAGACTTTGTGAACTTGGAAAATAATTTTTTCCTGCACCTAGCTGCAAAATAATTGTAATTTCCAATGCATGCCACTTTCTCAATTGAACAAATTTAAAATACACACATACAGGTTTGTGAATATTTTCTTACTAAAAATTCCCATCCCCAATGAAAAAAACCTCAGACTTTTGCCTCGAGTTATATGCAGAGTTGCAAAAAAAGCTAGTAAACATTAGATTACTACTTCCCAGTAATAACCAACAACAAATAGAAGTAATGAATATATTTTATGACATTGCTGCTCTAGCTTTCATCTTGGGAGTGTTAGAATGTCTACATGAATTTTGCAGTCACATCTTCACATGAAGAAGTAATTTATGGCCTAGAGAAGTATGTGAAAGTGATTAATAAGATCTGGATCAGTTTAAACATCATCAGAAGAAACTGCAGATATTTAGTTGAGCTTAATCTATCACTTTCTGGGTACACATATGCATTGGTCATTATGGTGGATTAGGATGGAGTTTTTACTCTTTATGTAGTAGAGAGGACTTAATATTTTTGATGAAGCAGTAATGGTTAACTAAATGATTTGGGAATAAATATGTCAATACATCCAGTTTATTTTTAGGGAAACTAATTCAAATGTTATGTTTTCTTAAGTATTGTTAGTGACTTATACATTCTTTGACAACTACATGCAAAGAAAAAGTCTTTAGAGGCTATTCTATGTCTCATTTTCTCACTTCTTCCACTTTGGTCAAATGGTGCAAAAGGGATTTGGCTCAGCTTGAGCCATAAACTCTAAAAACAACTATTTTTGCTGTCTAAAGATAATAAAAGCCTTCCAAAGGCTTCCAAATTACTACCTTGTTCTATTTCCTCAGTTTTAACTCCTGCATAATTCACTCACGTAATTCCTATTTACAGCAGCTTTTGCAGGGTGGAATCCCATCTTCCTGCTGCACATAAACCCTGTGTGCTGGGGTTTTCTGAGAATGGAAAGTAAAACATGAAAACTCGCTCACAAAAAGAGCACCACAGTTAAAGAGGTGTTTTCCTCCAGTATTTAAGCAAACCACTGGTCCATCCTTTTATAAACACTTGAGAAATAACAAGAAAGATCTTTCCTGTACACAACAGGCTCTCCCTGAGCACAGCTTTATCAGTTCTGGCTGATAACGTGCATGAATATCCTGCTGCTGCCACACAATCAGTGAGCGCGGTACCACACAGCTAAGACACCAGTTATCTCTTAGAAACCTTTCAAAGCCGGGTCACACCAGCACTGCTGAGGCTGCTGCCCCCTCCAGCACACACAGGCACACCATGGCACGGCACAAAAAATCAGAGCATCCTCCCTGCCCCTCGTTCTGAGGGGGCTGAGGTTACTCTCCCTGCCTGAGGGACACCACCGAGGAAAAGCAAGCACCACTGACAGCACTGAACTGGTATGGAGATGTAAGCAGTGGAAAACCTCCCTGCAAGATCCAGTGCAAAGCCTTCAGGGCTGAGTAAAGTCATCAGGAAAGTTACCAGGGATTGACATCTTCCACAAGGAGAACATTAAAATAGCCCCTCCATATATTAGTAAAAAGTAAATGTAACTGTATTGTTGCCTAAACTGTACCATTCTTTCAGGGCAGGCAGCACTTCACAGGTTTCTTTGTCTTGTACATATTTTATATTTTGTAAAAAACACCAGGCCATAACACGGCACTCATTGGTTTGTCTTTCTGGAAAGGCAAAAGGGTGAAAGCAAAGCAAAGCAAATACCTGTCCCATCCCACCAGCACAAAGAAGCCCACCTTCTCACCAAAATCCCTGTAGCACCAGGCTCCGCTGAGGGCCTGAGAAGGTGGAATTGTCTTCAGGCCACAGGTGTCCAGCATGGACACCAGCCACAGAAACCCAGCAGGAATAAAAGCACAGGAGCCCAAGGGTAATGAATTGCCCAGAGATGGCAGGAAATGGTTGCACTGCTGCCCTGACTGAAGACATGCCATTCTAGGAAGTCCTGCTCTTTTTCCCAGAGCCAGCTCAAGTACCTCCACGTGTTTTTTTTCACTGCTGTGTAGGCACAGGAGCTATGTCAGAGGAAATCTGGATGTCTCTGGCTGGTGCCCTTCTGTGTGATTTCGAGTAGAACAGTGGTGCAGCCACACCAGGGAGCGTTCTCCACTCAGAGACAAAGCAGTCTGTGGGCAGAAGTGCCTTCTCAAAAGCCTTGCTTTCCCCTCTGCTCCTCACTCCAAAGAGCTTCCACAGGAGATTTTGGTGTGCAGCAGCAGTGCCCTTCTAATAACCAATTTTCTTCAGTTTCATTTCACTGGCTGGTGAATATCAAACCACTCAGCTCGTTTCTGTTACTGCAGAAATACAACTGTGACTTTTCCTTTTGGGCTGTCTTCCAAGTTTTTTGCTGTATAGTAAATGGTGAAGGTAGTGGGCCAATAAAGTCAGATGTTAAACGAGACTTAAGGGTTTTCTTGTCATCATGGTGAGTTATCATCTTTAAACAAGTTTCATTACTGCTATCACTTCCTGGGGAGTATTCTGGGAAAGAAAAAGAGTATTGGTAATAATGACCTGACACTGCTTTTGTTATTTTTCTTGTCTGCTGCATGTGAACATAATTCCTGACCACGACATTTCTTGAAGAGATTCCATTCATTTATGAACATCCCTGGTGACAGACCCAAAGGATCAAAATAATTTCTTCTTCCCCTTGGCTACAACAGAAAGAAATAACGGGAAATCTACAGCTAATGATATTTACAGGAAATTAGGTTTTAGAGATGTACAAGATTATTTTTCTTTCTCTAGTTGTAGAAAATGTGGCATTCTAACAACAGAAGAAGCAGAGAGTTCACAACAGAAGCGAATTTTACAGATGTCAACAGAAATTTGAACTCTCTGTTCAGTCCTGTTTTCTCATAGTTATACTTTGGGTGGAGGGAGGGGATCTCATTTCCCCAGAACTGCTGTTGTTGAAGATTTGTTCCATCCTGTCACCAATTCATGGTGGAATGTCTTCAAACAGCAGCAGGCTGGACCAGCAGCATGGACACTGGGGGCCAGGTTTAGTTCAAGCTTGTCAAGAGCCAGAGGACTCCTGTACCCTCTGTGTTTTATTACTTGCCTTAATATACCACTAAAATTTCACTAACATTCCTAAGTTGAAACCATTTTATTATAGTGCATTTCTGGTAATAGTGAAATAATCTAAGAGGTCCAAATAGTGATTCCCTTTTTGAGACAGAAGAATTTGTCTGCTTGCTACTTTAGCCACTTTACAAATTCCCAGTGTCAAATGTAACAGCTTGCATTGCTTTTAAAAGAGGCAGGCTAGGGCATTAAACACATACAAGTGCTGTAATGGTTAAGAGGGCCTATGAAAACGTACTTCAGATGTCCCTACCTGTTTATTTTAAATTGAAAGTCATTATTCATAGCTATGAAAAGGGGAAAAAAAAAAGGATTATACCATTGTGTTATAATCCCTATTCAAGGATTTAACACATAGAAGTTCACAGAAGGAAATTTATGCCTCTCATCATTTAGACAGGAGTAAGAATTGTGAGAGCAGTGAGTATAAAACAGCACAGTTTGGAGGGTTCAGGATTTATGGGTTTCATCAGATAACAGAAAATGGGAAGGAGAAATCAAGTGATGTCACAGGAAAACCAGTGTTCACAGAGCAGAGGCTAAAATACATGTCAGAGGGGCACAGATCACATGATGGGAAGCATGTATAAATATATCATACTCTTATATAAAACATTTTAGTGTTTTGCCTTTGCCTCTGACACTTCAGTGGATTTCTATTAACTCAGAGCTAATTGGCTGACAGCCCTGTGCTTTACATTTTGTGCCTAACATTACAATAGCTATGAATTATAACAACTAACCATAGGTTATGTCATATCATATTACTTTGGTCTGACGTGCACATCATAAATCTTTTTTTTTTTTCCCATTGCTACATCCATGACATATATATTTTTTATTTGTACTTGGCCCTTCACAGCTGGCAAGCAATTTCAGTGGCACTTGACTCTTATCCTGTGGTTAATTCCTCCAGTGAAAGGCTCATTCACTTTGCTGTAACAGAACCTTTCCCTGGTGATGTTCTAGCTCAAATCCTGGATGAACAGTACAATATATAAATGAGACTAAATGACACCGAGGTGAAAAGCCAGATCCTAAGTTATAGTTGGAAATGTAGAGGCAGGAGTGCACCACTTAAGGTTTTTCAAAAGTTCTCTTTTCCTGTGACCTAGCTTCTGATACACAATGGTTTCTAAATGTAGTAGGAACTACAAGCCATTTTTAAATTTCAGTGTTCATATAATCAAACCCCAGTACCCACAGCAAAAGATACCCACAAGATTTGGGGATTTCTCTGTTGCCTGAAGATTTTGAATCCTTCATTGAGGCACATCCTTTCAGAATGAAACCATTGCTATCCACATCAAAGCAACTCCTGGTACAACTTGGTTAAGCCTACAAGAACACAAGCTGCTCTTCTGACAGCAGACATGCTTAGAAGTTTTACCCCTAAAAAATCACTTTTCAGGTTTCTTTCAAATATCCATGAAGAAAACCCAAAGCAAGATGAAATGGGCACCACCCCCACCAAAGAAACATGGCAAGAACTGCTATGTAGATATTTTTATAGAGAGAAGTTGTATCTCTCCCAGAGGCAGGAATGAAGCTTGCTAATACAGTGCCATGAGGAGGATAGCCTGTGGTGTCATGGTACAGCAGAAGAGGATCTGACATCTGTCCTGACAATCGGGACTTTGACAGAGGGTGGGCATAGAAGATAGGAAGGAGATAAAGCTCCTGCAACAAAAGCCAGTTCCACTGATGAAAATACAGAGAGTGTCAGTGTGTCACCTGTATGTGACTGTGGCTGCAGAGCATCTTGAGCCAAACCTTTTCAGCACCACCACAAACCACTGATTCCAGTATAGGCTGAGGAGATGGATATGTGATTAAAAGTAGACAAATATGAGGATAAAAGAGATAATGAAGAAGGCAGCAAAATACGAAAAGGAAAACAAGCCATTTTAATAACAAGACTAGATTCCCAGTAGCTTATTTCATAATTTTTATTTCCCACTTAGATTCATATCTGCAGTATACAGATAAAGCTTATCTCACTTTCAGTGTGTCTAGAAAACAAAAGTCAAGTTGGGGGAGAGAAGGTACAAAAACTCATTTAAAATCCTGCACTCAAATTTCTGCCACAAGACAGCATGTTTACTATCTCCATCACTCTCAGCTCTGAGAATGTGATTCAGCCAAGCCTACAGATAACCCAGCAAGCTCTGCAGTAACTTTCACTTTTCAGGGTCTTGCTGAACTTCTCTCACTAAATGGTAAAAAGCAATCCTCACATGAACATAATAATCTGCATCCGGACTCACATTTTCAATCAGCTTTTTGGAAGAACAGAGGACCACGTGAACCCACTAGGGTACAAATTTTGTCAAACTGGACCTGCCATTATTAATCACCAAAATGTCTTTCACCATAGCTTCTCTCAGAACTGTTGTAAAAAATATCTTCTCTCTGTTCCCCACTCAAAGGAAGATGTCCCAAGGGACATGACCTGCACCATCCCTGTGTGCTGACTGCTGAGGAGGAGCCCAGGGTGCTGTCCCAAACATGCTGTTGCCTGGGTGTCTCCACACAGCTGCTTGCAGCACTGTGATAGAAGAATTAAAATAAAGAAGCCTGGTTCAAAGAGCAAACCTCTGCTTCTATCCTACAAACACGCCACACAAATCTTTTGGCACGAATCACTTAAAATTTGCCTATGTTATTCTGCACAGTATCTAAATCTCTTTGTAGAACAGCCTTGAAAAACGAGTAAAGGAACATACATGTGATGTACTGAGCTTGAACTGTGAACACATCAATCCCAAGGCCTGGAACACGAGCAGGACAATTTCACCTGCAGCTGGACTTTATCCTTCCTTCCTTCCTTACAAGAGAAGGCAGACCAACAGGATCAGATGCTTTTTGATTTGCCCATTAACACTTTTCCAACCCACATGCTATCTGATACAGTTTTTCTATACATGATGCTGCACGGCACCTCATATACAATTAAACAGAATACATGGAATTTGACTACAGTGGTAGTCTGACTTGCAGAATACTGTCTGTCACAGAGGAAAAAATGTGTTTGTCGTCACTGTGTGGGAATCAGCCTATGCTGACATTTTAATGCTTTTTTTTAAACTTGTTGTTCTAAATAGTTGTACCAAAACCCCCTCAAAACAGTATTGCTGTGTTAAACAGAACTGTGATGCTTTCCCCCACTGTCTGCAAGGTAGTATTTAAATTGCAAAGAATAATAGACATTATTGTGAAGGAAATATACAGAGAAACATAACGGTTTCCCTGCATACACTTCTATTTCTTATACACCATAATAATAATAAAAAAAAGTAAAACCCTTTTACCTTCAAACCAGACAGATAAATGCATGCAACTGCAGCCTGCAAGTGTCTTAATCATACAACAACAACTGCTCCACATGTTTGAGTTGGGAAATCATTGTCTTTTCTCCTAGACAAAAACCCAATTGTTTGTGCATTTATAGTTCTCTTGAGCAAGTATTTCATCATGCACCTTTCCTTTGGAAAAGGCTGTCCAAAACTCTATATTTAGCCATCACAAACATGCTAGCCTTAATCTTCTTGGCATAAATGTAGAAGGCTGTCATCTCCTGAGAATCAGCTGGGATTCTGTCTCAATGTTTTTTCAAGTGATAAAGCAAAACTCCAGCGTCTTATCTAGCATTGAACTAACAGAGTGTTAGTCACATGGGGAGAAGACTTTAAACATTCATTAATGTTTTAAAAAAGGGTCATGAAATGCAGTCAAATAACTGTGCCCGAGGTTAATTTATGCTTTCACAACTATATACAGCAGGATGACTTGATAGTTTGTCCTCATATTCTGGCTGTGAGAACAAATCTGGTGCCTCAGTTTGAAAACCAAGTGTTGGAGAACAACTAAAGCATGCAGCGAAAATGCAGCAGCATTGAGTTCTTCAAGTACTCAATTAGCACCACTGTCTCTGAAGTAAGAAAAATACAATATACTGTGCAAATTTTCTATATTTACTTTTCTTTTGTAATGCTGCAAGGAAAGAACATTAAAAAATGGATTCTCAGTTGACTGAGAAACCGGCATACATTCCTTGAGACAAAAGTTCAGTGGTGTAACACCTACATGACAGCTGATGTGCTCCCAGATTTCTTGGCTAACCCCTCTCCAGGTCACAAAGGGCATTACAGCCACCTCAGCACCCGGCTGTGTTTTTGCAGGCACCATGGCGTGCCTGGTTTGCTGGGGCATGCCCCTGTTGTCTGGGCACACCTCAAACCAGGAGCTGCTGCAAAGCACGGCCAGTCCTGGCAAACCCCAGGTACAAGAATCTGAAATCCGTGTGAGAAAGCTGTTCTTCTTAAAACAACGTTTCAACTCACACAGAACTTTACAAGGACATTTGTGTTTCAGAGCAAGGAATCTTCTTCAGTTTATCTTAAACTTTTTCCTGCTCAACTTCAGACACACCTAAAATAGTGCCTAAGCTCAAAGTGGCCCTGAAGACACCACCAAACTCTGCCAGCACCGTGGCAAATGCTCAGTAAGGCAATGTACTTCTAGTAGACCCCTTTACATGAAATACTGATTTCCTTTTCCTCACAGACATTTTCTAATTCTTTGATGCATTTTTTTAAAAGAAATCTCAGATTCAGGAAAATATAATGCTTTTAAGTTCATTGCCACAGAACTATGACATGATAATTTATATGGAACATTAAGCAATAGAGAAGTTACAATGGGAACTTCTCTCTACTTCTCCTGTCATTTGTTCTGTGAAGCTGGAAGACAGTAATTTTAAAAACCTATGAAGGTAAATATGTCACCACTCAAAGAATAATAAGCCTACGAGATCTTATGGAATGTATCATTGAGACAAAAAATCAGCCCAATTCTTTAAAAGGGAACAGATGTTTATTTCAATGAAAAGAACTTCTAGAGATGCTATAAAAAGACCCAAAAAGTAAAGTTTTGGAAAGGATTTAATGCATTGTATCACAAGATACAGTAGACACAAGTGTAAGTGAAGTGGCAGAAAGAAATATTTCCTGTGAAAGCAATTATCACAGTGTTTCTCATATCTTCTCCTGAAGTAACAAGTACTGGCCACTGGCAGAGAAAGATATTAAATTAGATTGATTTCTGCTCTGCTTTAGCACAGCAATTTCTTCATTTCATCTCCCTCACTCTTTTCAGTACCCAGGATTTCTCCCAAAAACCATCTTGTTCGCACTGGAAAGCTCCTGTTACTCCTCCTTAAAGGACGTCACGATTTTGCCAGGGAAGAACACTAACAAACTCTCAGTTTCAAAAAAAACCACATTAAAATAATATTAAGATATTGATATTAAGAACGACAAAAACTAGGGCAATTGATCATATTTTTCATTTTCTGATTTGTTGTATGATTAGCAGCACGTGTAGATTCTGAATTTGTGCTATTTTCTGGGAATTCAAACTTTATCTCTCATAGCCCAGGATTTCTAAAAACTGTTTGTACAGCAGCCTGAGAAGTTGGACTGGGGCACAGAGTTTATTGCTGCTGATTATTTTTCATGCTCACCTGGGCCACGTGGATGCATGGACAGCAGGGGGATGTGGCACAAGTGTGGCAGAGCTCTGCTAGGGATGGGAAAGGATAGGGCTCTGCCTTTCCATAGCAGCTTTTCACGTTGGTGGATCATGGATCAGATGTTACCCATGTCTCTTGTTTAATAAAGTGCCTGTTCCTATGGATATCTATGAGAAAAGTCAGATACATTTGCCATTGAAGGACAAAAACATATTTATCAGCGCCATGTGCTGCCTAGTCAGCACATTATCCCAGGGAGAGCTGAAAAACTCCAAAGACTGTGGCCAAAACAGGGAAGAAAACTGACAAAAATTGATCCAGGTAGCAAAAGTTTCCTTCCATCCTTTCTCCAAGCCAAAGACAAGACACCTGCCCACCTCTGAGTGCCTTTCATCCCAGTTCCAGCTGTGCAGCCACAGCTGTGGGAGCTGCCCCATGGGTGCAGGTGACCCCATGTCCCATGGGCAAGTCCATAGCAGGAAAAAATTGTTTCCTTCCACATCATGCTTGCAGTACTGAGCCTGCAGGAAAATTCCTTGAAATCTTGGGTAAAAGCAACATTCCCACAGTTTTGATTCACAGATTTCATTTCTTAGGACAGGGCTTTGAAACCAATTTTTTTTGTTGTTGTTCACAAAACCACAATAAAAATTTGCCACTTGGACAAAATAAACAACCCTCTTACTTCTGCACCCTCGCATACCATTACAACTCAGGGTTATAACAATCACACCTCAAACTATTAGAAATTTCTTCAACCTTGTATCCCCCGGGGCTTCTTTTATATGAACCCTTTGTGTGGTTAGGTACAGCAGCAGAAACAGCTGAAATCACTCAGACCACAGAGAATAATATTTTCATTTTAATCTTTCAAAAGGTCAGTAAAGCTGAACAGAAGTAAATTTCATTGCTAAAAATGCATTGTCTGTCAACACATCACACTTTCCCAACAGCTGCTTTCCTCAGTTCTGCCATCTATTCAGTGCAAGAATTCTGCTGGGTGGGACATAATAGGTTTATTTTTATTTAGACTATATTTCAGAATTTGTGGGAAGCAATGGTACCTCTTTTGAAAGGGAGACTTCTCCCCTCCTTCAATAATACACATTTTTATTTACAGTAATTCTAGTAAAATACTTGATTTCTGTCCTGCAGCACCACCACCAAATGACAAATAACAGCCCTAGGCAGATGACTACTATGGGAAAATCTCTGCAATCAAAACAGAATGGAAACTGGCTCCTAGTCCAGTGTGCTCTTAAATACCTGAGCAGCAGCAGCAGCAAGATTGGACCTCCAAACCCTTATTTTGCAGGAGGTGCTCTCACTGCAAACAGCTGCCTGGTGCAGCTCTCGGCCCTGCAGGGTTTGGCATTGCTGCCCTCAGAGGCTGCAGGGCAAGCGGGCAACTACAAGGGCATCTCTGGCCTTCCCCTTCCCTCTCTCCCCCTTCCATCCCTCCTCTCTCACTGAGCCTGAGGATGAGACAATCTCAGTTTAGCTGGCTGATCTGGTAGGACACTATCCCTGGCAAAATCCATGACAGCTTCCCACTGGAGCAGGGAGCTGCAGCAACCCCTGGAGCTGCAGGCAAGGGGCAGCAGCAGCTGGAGCACGCCTGTCAGGCCAGCTCCTGTCACACACACACACACCTGCCTGCAGGCAACCAAAGGCACCTGCTTTCTGTCCAGCCCCAAACACACTGCGTGCTGCAGCCCAGCCTCAAGGGATTTGCAATAATCCTGCACTATTATTAACTGAGGATAAAATAATGAAGCTACACTGCCTGGCAGGGTACCTCTTTCCCCTCCCTATGCATAACTGCAAAGAAGAAAACCTTAAAATAGAATTACTGGGGGTTTTTTTATATTTTATATGAGACACTCTAATGCAAACAATGTTTTGTCAGCTTATACAAAGTATGATGGCAACAAGGGCTTCCTCTGTCCTGGAGACTCAGCATAAAGCTACTAAATGTCATCAGTAATGAAAATCAGAGAACTTTTGTTTACCAGTTCAGATCAACACTTGTTAAGGTGGATATTTCTGTATAAAAGCAGCTGTGAAGTTATGTTTTAAAGAAGGTTTTGTTTTGACAGTTGATATATTGTTATATATGAGAATTTCTAGGCTGCCTCACACAAATATACCTTGCCAAGGTATGCAGTAACTTAATTAAACTTTTCAAGAAAACTAAGAAGTTATCTATACTGAAACCCAGAATTATAAAGTTTATAAGGTTTGTCTACATCCGTGCAAAGCTGTACAAGAAAAGTACATTGAGAGGTTTGAAAAAGGCCTTCAAAAGACCAAAGTTGACATGTGAATTTTGTTCTCAGATTTATACTGCCATTGCCATATAAATCAGTTGCAATAATGAGCATACAAATTCATTTGCTAATTAGCAACTTCTTTTGCTCCCTAAGCTGCTTGCTTAAAAGCTGGTACACCCTTTAGACACGAGCAAATGAGGTGATTCATATTCCCACAGACAAGTGCCTCTGCATTTGTAATGTCACAGAAGCAGATCTGCTCTCCTGCTGCTTCTGCAATATAAAGGAGTTCAAACCCTCAGTTTGAAAACATCACTGTGTTCTCTGTTGTTACAGAAATTACTCGAATAACTACAGAAAAACAAAGAATTCTTCTGTGAACCTGTCAGAACCCAGGACATCTCTCTAGCTGCCCTGGGTGGTCCAAGAGCCCCAGCAAGGGGTCCTGAGACCCTGGCACAAAGTCAAAGATACCAGTGCCTTCGATTTTAGCCCATGGGAGAGGTTACCAACCTTGTATGAAGAATTACAAACCACAAGAGTTTGATTAGAGTAATAATCAGCTTATCACCAGGTGATAATGTAGAATTTTGGGGTTCATAAAGGAGGTTCAAGGAGGCAAGATGGAGGAATCTGGGTGTGCCCCTGTCCTTCTCCTTCTTCTTCTTGTCCTCCATCTTCTGCTGGGGTGGTGGCACTCTTGGATTGGTTTAGTGTAGAGTCGCACTGTCTAACATAGGTGAGAGGTATTGGTATCCTACAACAAACACAGATCACGTAACATTTGGTATAAAAGATCACGACCGCCTTCGAGGTGGTCAGTAGATGACAATCCAGCACTGTAGCTAGCACCCAAGCTGTGTGAGAACAAAATGCACCAGATAAGAAGCAATAAACAATCTTGAGAACCTACATGGATGCATCCCGACTCTCTCTTCTGGCACTGGGGCTTGGGAGAAGGACTCTTGACAACATTCTTGGGGGTTATCAGCCCAAGAACCAAGGTGAGCCTTTCACTCATCAGTTACCACACTATCTGAAAAATTATTCAATGACTATTGAATCAGCATTTTAGATTTTTCTGGACAGTAATTGTTAGAAGCAGCAATAAGTGTGCCTCATCTGTGTTGAGCTCACATCCCCCATGACAGGGCATGCAACACTCGAAGGACAGTTTAACTTGAGGCCTTGGACATGAGGGGAGAAGCATCAGGAGATCCCACAGCCCCACAGGAGTGATTACAGCTGAACAACCTCACTTTCAGTCCTAGCAAGGACTTTGCCTCCTCTATCCTAGTGGCAATCACTGCAGCTGGTTTCCCAGCTCCAGAACTCCCACCTACTTTTTAAAGTAATAATACCATCCAAAAAAATTTTAACAAAATGAATTTCCAATACCCCAGGTCTCAGCATGAAAAGGCAATACTTCATCCAAAAGTGCCTATTTACTTTTTTTTTCTTTTTTAATAGTGTTTATAGGCATATTTGGTTTCTACAGTGCATTTGAAGAGACATGCATATTTCAGGCTAAATGAGTGGCTAAACTATTTAGTGATAAGCAAGGCCAAATGGAGTATCTTACTATAGCACTTGGGGAAGTGAAATTTTCTCATTTAAGAGCTAAAATTGAAAGGAAAACTTATAAATGGATCCTTTCTTAGCCAGAAATATTTTTATGACATTCTATATTTTGTATTACACGCTAGGAATT
This sequence comes from Acrocephalus scirpaceus scirpaceus, assembly GCA_910950805.1. Lineage (NCBI taxonomy): Eukaryota > Metazoa > Chordata > Aves > Passeriformes > Sylviidae > Acrocephalus > Acrocephalus scirpaceus. Next base: position 41,636,966 of record OU383779.1, on the reverse strand, counting down.
TACATTGTCATCAAAGATATGTGTAGACTGTCTAGATAAAAGTCCTTTTCTGTGCAGGTATTTATTCTGTACAGTAAATTAAGGTAATCTACTTGTCAGTTGCTATGCATTACAGAATAAATGCTTTTAAAACAGGGAAACATTGGGGAGGGGTTGTGTATTTGTTCTCTAACATTTTTAGTGCTTGAGGAAATGTGACTTAAAGAATAACATTAAAATATCACTAATCTAACGCTCACATAAATAGCACTCCATAAATTGATGTTGTCACAAATACATCCCTATCTCTCTGGCTTTGTAAGAAAAACCCCTTGACATTTTCTTTTGCTGTTTCCTAACAAACAGCTCAGCAGTGAGCCAGCACAGCACCACGGTGAGCAGGAGCTAGAGCACAGCAACTCCTTTGTCATAAGAAACAGCAATTGTGAGAAAATTGCCTAATTCTCACAGCAACAGGATTCTTATAACTGAAACAAGTAAGTTCATCAGAGGAAAAGTGAAGTTTAGGGAAACACTTTGCTTGGGAGGCTGGTCAGTTGAGGGAAAGGTCCTGTCCCACAGCAGTGCTCAGCAAGGGCAGCACAAATGCAGTGAAATTCGTGTTTATATTTGGTTTGCTGCACTGACAGGCTGCAGAAAAAACCCATTCACAGCTCTCCTTTGAAAGCTTATGTTTTCACTTTAAACTAAATAACAAATAGGCTCCAGAAAGTTTTCTTCATAATTCCTTAGGACTATAAAGTAAAAAAAATACGGTTGTTTTGTTGAGTTTTTTTAAAGTTTGCCAAGAATTTCCACTCACATATAATATTTATTCTTATCTGTTGAGTAAAGTAATAAGACTCTCTTGAAAGATTTTTTTTTCCACTAGTCCTTGAACATTTCAACATTTAATAATTTTAAAATCACTATTCACAATAGTTCACAGAATTACTTGAAATTAATAACACTACCCGCTGGTGAATTAGTGCTGTTAAATTAAAAACTGTGCCATGCCAGCCCTAGAAACCTGCCTCCTGCTTACATGGGAACAGATAAGGAATTACTTCATTTAATCTAATTACAGTGCTGTAAAAGAAAAGAGAAATGAGTTCTAAATATTGCCAAAAATGCTCTAAGTCTCCATCCTCTGATAGATGGAGACATACATACAGGAAAGTGTTTTTATTATCTCAGATGTAACTGGCTTATTCTCCTTTCCCCCAGCTGCTGTTTGCTACTGAGATGTATTTATCAGCAAATTGCACCTACACCATTCTAATGTTTTAGAATAACGGGAGGTTTTTGTTTGTCTCAGATGTTGATGTCACTTCAGCTAACACATCTATCCCCAGTGCATCAATTCAGGCACAGCTCCCAGGGAAGGACCGTGATAACAAGATATATATATCTCAAGCTCTGGTTCCATTCTGGTTCTAGGTAGTTTTGCATGCAATTCTTTAATAAAGAACAACACTGGGAATTCTTTTTGTCGGTTGTTTGCCTTGTAGGTGAGCTGCATAAAAAGGGGGGCTGCCTTTCCTCACAGAAGTCTCATACCATACATCCCTCCTAGATTTTATTTTTTTAATAAAAATGATTCCATTTTATCCAGTCCTCTTTCCCATTGTGATCCTCAGAGCTTTTTATTTTTCACTTTTTTTTTTAAATGTATTCCTAAATGGAGCATCTTAAAATGTGAGCCTATTATATGGTTTTCTGTATGAGTCTAACTCAGGGTGCCAAAAGTGTAACAAAAACCAATTGTGAAAGTTCAGTTTTCATAGCTCAGGCACCTTCATTTTTCATTTTGGTGAAATCATGGCAAACTACAGAATTCACCATGTGCTACACAGCCTTAGTGTTCACTGGCATTGCAGATGGGCTGTACTGATTTTCCAAGCAACAGGACAGAAACTTTTTCTTTTTAAAATAATTGGGAGAGCAATATGTCTCAGCTAACATCAGTGGACTTGCAGTGTCTCACAGGAACTGGCCCACAAACATCACTGGAACACCACACGTGCAGCACACTTGCCAATTCCCAAGCTTTCTCCCCTTGGATCAGGGGTAAGGGATTCTTTGTCCAAACTCCAGTGGCACGCACAGAGTATGGGCATTGAAACTGCATCTCCTAAGTCAAAAGCTTAAAAAAAATGAGTATTTTTCTAGTTTAGAGCTATACAAAAACAAGACTACAAAAGACACCTTGCTGATTTATTGCCATTTAACCTGGCCTATTTCTACCAAGAAAGAAATATAATTTCTCTGCAAATGTGTGTTCTTTATTTAAGAGCAAACATTCAAAGGAATGCTGGCTGAGCCTGACATACAGTTGCTATGCTATTTGCTTATCTACCAGTTACATCTTTTCTGGACCAAAAAACCCCTTTTTTAACATATAGCATGCAGGTACAATTTTCATAAGCAGTCCTATTATCCCCTATAAAATCTCTCTTGTACCCATCTTCTATAATTTTGATATCTTTAGAGCTGATAAATGTGCCCAGGTGTTCCCCCAAGTATTGCTGTGATTTTGAGTCTCTCCACCAGCCATATTTGCATACTTATGCAGATCTGAGGGCTTTTTCTGCTTTCTTGCTCCCTTTTATGGCTCCCTCGCTTGCAGATTGCAGGCAATCTGCAAGGTTGTGTGCCAAGCATTCAATCTTGATGGATACCAATTTGGTGTAATATACACAGAGGGCATCTGTCATGGCTTCTCCATATAAATTACATCTAAATTGTGTGGAGATAGAACATAAATCATTCATTCCAAAAGTCATAGGTGAATAACTGCATAGTTCTTGACAATAATATTTTCTCTTTGCTGAAAATTAAAAAGTATATGTTCATATGTCACCCACACACAAAAGTTTACATTCAAGCCTACATTGAAATATTTATTTGGAAGCACTCTAGTGTTTGATGTAAATTTAGTGCACTAGGACATCAGTTTGGTTTGTAAGTACTCCAGATTTCACTGTTGATGCATAAAGGAACTTGCGGGAGCAGTGCATCACCAGGAGAAAGGCAGAAGGCACCATTGATTTTAGCTCCATGAACACTTATGAAGATGCCAGCTGATGGCTGGTCAAATTTGGCTTGAAGATCCAAAAATACTATCCTTACAAGACATTGATTAGTCTAAAATTCTTAAGCTGTAAATTTAACAATGATAGAGGTTTTCAGCTCCAGTCCTTTTTCCACATTCACACTCCACCAAAAAGACCACTTCAAGAAAGTGCATTCTAAACAGGAAGCTTATTTTTCCTTTCATCTGTCACCTTTAGCAAAATCAAAAAAGAGCAAAACTCTAAACCTTTGCACATAAATAGGCTTCACTAAATCATCTCATTACTGAAACCACACCAATATCCATTACAATTATTAGATCAGGCTTTAACGCTGAAAATCTAAACGTGGCAACCCAGTGAAGTAATCTAATATTATTACTGCTTGCATTCTTCCTCTCTTGCCCCTCAAACTCTCCTAAAATGCCATTTCACATGTAAGGTTTTAATATTAAAAAATGCCTGTTTGATCTAATTTCCAGAATCAAAAATTACTTACTGTTCTCATTGTTTAATATGCTTCCCTAAAGGATAAAAAAAATAATAATTCAAAGACAGTTATAAAAAGCATCGTTGGACTTTTCCTCTTTTATTAACATTTTCCATTAAAGACATGCCTGGTCTCCAGTTTTACAAGAGCTGTGTGCCTCTCCACTGAGCCCACATCCTGCAGCAGCACACGCTGTTCGTGACTTAAGTACCTCCTTTTTATTTCTAAAGCCATCAACAATTATTAAACTCTATGAGAATAAATCTCCTTATTAGCATGAAGATTAGAACATCTTAGGTGCACAAAAATGTCAGCTGCTTGTCAGAAGTCATTTTGAGCGTGCTCTCTTGACCCATTCCCAATTTAAAAGCCTGTTCCTGTGGAACAGGACAGATAATGAATGCAGCATGAAAACAGCCAGTAAATGAGCAATACAAGAAATTTGTCTTTCTAATTGAAAGAGCATAAGCTAAAATTATAGTACATTAGCTAACTATCCAAAGTGCTAGAAATGTCATGAGAAATGAATAACTTCGTCTTGGAGTGTCTTCCTTAGAGGAAGAGAGAACACAGCACTGTAGGCTAAGGCAGAGGAAAAGCAGCAGAGTGGGCTAAGGTCACTTCATTTCTAAATGAGAAGCCTACATAGGATGCTAATTTGGTTTGATTTGTTTTAAGCTTTCCTGAATCACCACATAGATAAAATCTTAATGATTCTTTCATTCAAACAGACTTAGAAGTATCAATTTTAAGCCAGAGAATCTTCCATTAAAGAATTCTGCCGCATTGCACAGTCCTGAGGACAAAACCACTTGGAATTGTGTAAAGGGATCTACTGGCTTTGGTTTTATTCCTAAACTTCAGGAAGACATAAAAGTTGGGAATGAAAGTAGTGTATTTTAACAGAACTTCAGTAATTGCAAATCTACTAATGAGGGCAGAATGTAAACATACTCATTAAATTTGATAGTGCTGCACAAGTTATTGTAGCAAGGGAAGCTGTAAGGTTTGGTGAATATGATACTGTTTGGCAGGACTTTCTTGGAATAATTATGCTGCCATAAAAATGAATGGCAATAACAGCACTTAAGTATACTTTTGAGATAAAACCTAAGTAAAAGCATTGGTTACACCATATTTATTTATTGTTTAGGCTTTTCCTTTTTGAAACAAACGTGGCTGATACTGTAAGGGAATAAGCCATGCCACATGTACCTTTTGTAATGTTATAAATACACAGGGAAAACATTATTAGAATGACTTCATAAAGTGATTTAGGGAGAACATTTTGACTAGGACCACACTGAGGTCACACTAGTGATAGGGAGATACTGCTGCCAAGAAGACATGCTGATACAACCATCATTAAAGTCATCTGTTTCACCAATTTTAAAAGTGGGTGGCTCACTGTTCTCTGACAAAGATTACAAGGAAGCCTCCTCATTCTACCCTTAGGGACAACCCTCCAGTCTTGTCTTTTCAGATTTTAAATACTCTTGGATTTCACATTTTTGACACTCACTTTCTGAAATAGCTTTCCAGGTGTTTGAGCACTGCTTTCACAGGATTGTGAAAGATGGATATGTTTTTCATATGTGTTCATACCAGCTGCTTATATAAGTGAAGAAATGTTTTGTTCAATCCCAGAATAATGCTTATATGTTGAACATAGTTATTTTTATTTTGAAGCTGCCAGCAAACCTGTAAAATCATTCATCCACACAGCAGTAGTGCTTTAGTGCCTTACCTCTTCCCTGCACCCCATTCATCTTCTGGGGGGCTGATAAACATGTCTCCTCTCAAAGATATTATCAGATACTGCCTAAAACACCCCAGGATTCAGCCCAAACACAAAACACCAGGCCAAAAAAAAAAAAAAAAAAAAAAAAGAAAAAAAAAAGAGTTCTGAGAAATCAATTAAAAATGCCACTTTAGCTGACATTCTGAGCAGATACAGCTGCAAAGACACTGGAAAGAGAATTATGTCAAACTCTCCTGACAGCTCTGACAAGACTGCCCAGGATGAAGCAGCTTTTTAAAACTTCTTGTGCAATAAATTCCTTCTTTGACTGCAGCATTTGAGAATGCTCAGTGGGATTCACCAGGTTAGACAAGCTCCGAAGTTCTGCCACCCTTTCTGTAACACAGCAACAGTTCTTCCCTTTCTGGAGACCCGGATTCCCCGTTAACGTCCCAAAGGCAGCAGACAAAGAGCCTTTCTTTAGCGTTAAGATGCTTTCCTTTGCATTAGTTCTCCCATAGAGGCCATGTAATTTAGTAGGGAATGTCTGCCTGCACATCTGACATCCACTGCAATCATATTCATTGTCAAGCCTCTGTGATGAAACTGCAGGAGTAACACAAAGGGTAACCAAAGTAAATATGATCCAAGAGGTTTCGCTGGTGTGCTGAAATCAACACGTATCCCCTTCAAATATGAATCCAAAGAGCTGTTCTGCATTCAGTGCTATCTTCACTAAAGAAACAGTGGGACTCTTTCCCCTAAAACTTGGAAATTGGAAAAATATTAACAAAGACTTAGAATCAGAGATAGAACCACTAAAACTTCAACACTCCTAGAAAAGTCATGACTTTCTGAAAGCTCTGAGAACACTAGTTAGATTTTTATTTTCTTTTTATCTGATCCCTCTTTCAGTCCCTCTAATGCCAGCTCCTCACAAGAGTAGGAACAGGGACTTAGGTGTAACTTCCAGGGGTTCTGCTGCTATTTTAGTCTGTAAAATCAACATTATCTCACCTAAAATACTATTTTTGGGGTGCTTATTTGGGATCTCTGCTTTTGTTATTGCTGTTTTATAATATTGCATTTAAAGACATTCCAGAAGAAATTTAACTCTCCTCCCAGCAGCTCTATAAAGTGTGTGCCAGTTTTTCACATAAAAAAATTCTTACAAATAGGTGCTACCTCACTCTGCTGAAAGTACTAAACAAAGGCTTCTCTCCTATTTTTTATTGTTTAGTGTCAATGCCATTACACATTCTGGGTTTTTTTTCTGTAAGAGCCCCTTTACATTCTTTGAAACTACACATAGCTTTTGTAACCAGTCAAAACCAATAAAATTTCCTCCCCTGCAGTGAAGCACGATCTTGTCAAGCTGAATTTAAGAGCTGCAGAGGGCACTGCCTGGCCCAAGCCCACCTTCCCTGACATTACAGGAATACATGATATTAATGCCATTGAAAGAGAGAAGACTTCCTTTTACAGAGATGATGCTTGATTTCCTGCAGTCACAATTAAAATGACCTGCATCTTGTCTTTAAGTTGAGCACATTTCTTTGCATTAATTCATCTTAGAGTAACAGGTACTTGTTTCAGAAAATCATAGTTTCAGATCCCTCAGAAGGAATGATTAAATCTTATTATATTTTCCATTAACCACAAGTCTTTTGGTAGCACACTGTATGTATGTATTCAGTAGGGGAAACATAAAACTGGAAAGCATTAATTCAACAAGCATTATATCATATTATAGAATATTCATAAATGAAAAAAAATCCCAAGGAAATAATGGGAAATGAATAGATAACGATAATTACAGTACTCACACCACACCACCATTAAGCAGAAACATATCAATAAGAAACTGCAACAGAACTATTCATTTATGAAATACACTCAGTGTTTTAATGCTATAGTGAACATATAGCAATTATCTTAGCAGTTAAGGTGAATTTCAGCTGTTGAATATCCCTTAGTTAAAAATTGTCATTGGATCAGTTTTAAAGCAAACACAGTTAATATAACACCTAAACTTTCTATTGTAGAGTTGCTAAGAGGGCTCCATACATATTCCTTTTAGATAATACAGGCAGTTTTGAATTAATAACTCAGCCATTTCACAAAGGCAAGCACTCTACATTTACAGAATGCATTAGATTCAATCATGCTGGAACTATATAATTACAGGTGATTTTACAGTTGTTTGTTTCATTTCTCAGACCATGATGGCACTCAGAGTAATGTAATTATTCACCTAATTATATAACATGGTTGTAATAAAGCATTTGGACTGCTCAGCAGTGACAGCTGAGAATGTAGTTCAAACCTGTGATATATGTACAGCTTTCAAATTACCCTACAATAAAGGAACATCTCTCAAGTTAAAAAGTTATCTACATCTTAATAATCATGAGATATTTGACAAGGGCATAATAGCATAATTAGATTAAGTAAAAGCCCAAACCAGATTTGTCCATTTTGAAAGAGTTTGGGGATTTTTTTTGTCCTATTTTCATTTTCCAGTGATGAACCTCATTTAGGGGCTGACTCATTACAGCTCAACCCCAGAGAGGGCTTGCTGATGGCAGAACTCCTCCAAGATAGAAGAAATATTTGAACAGGCTGCAATAAAGGTTTACAAAGGTTCAGCATGGAGTGTTTTGAACTGTTCTGTACAGTTATTTTCATCGAGCATCCCACAACACTATTTCTCAGCTCTGCTGAGAAAGATGATGTTAAACTATGCAGAATACCACTGTTATGTGACTGTACTGCTTCCCCTATCTGTGCTAACTCATTTATTGCAATTTATGTATTCTTCAGCCAGCCCCACAAAGCCTGTAGGAACAGGGGGTCTCTGTGTCGGAGAACATGCTTCTCTTTCCACTTAGTAGGAAGAAAGGTTGCTGGTCACACCAAAGGTTTTATTCAAAACTCTAATGGATACGAGCACTCTGATCCACACAACAACACAAACAAGCCACATTAATCAGATTTACCTGACCAAAGCAGCCTTTAGGGGAATGCCATAGTGGTTTGCAGCCCTGTGCTTTCCTTTTGGTCCTTCCCTTGACTGCAGAATCTGCAGCTGTGAACCACCCTTCTGAAAGCACAGGGCAGCTAGTAGAATAAATACATCTGTATTTTCATATTTGCTTTCTTATATTTGCTTTGTTATAACAAGCCATCAAGCAGGATTTGGTACTCAGAGACATTTCTGTACCAGTGCTTGTCCTTGATATACAAGACTCATTTTTGAGAGAAGAAAAAAAAGCTTTTCCAGATGCTTTCTGCTTGCTGACCCATCTTCCCCTCCTTAAAAGTCAACACACATTACACTAACAAGGACTCAGAAGCTGCAGCTTGGTGCACTGCACAGTCCTTTGGGTGGGTTAGTCAGGAGGGTGTGAACAGGGTGTAGAGCTCATGTGGTTACTTTATACATTCCAAAAGTATCTCAGCATTTTTAACACGGTTAAATCTCAATATCAGATTCCTGTGGATGCTCCCAGCAGACTGAAAGCAGTTTATTCCTGTGCTCAGATTGAAGCTGACCTCACTGGTTTGTCTCTACATGGTACTTTCCTACCCTACCTACTGCATGTTTTTTTCCTGCACTTCTTTGCTTATTGTGAAAAGAGGATGTGCATGTCTTTTCTGCTAGTTCTCACTAGAATGTGCTATTTTGAAATTTTCATTGATCACAAGGCAAAGAAAACTCCCCACAGGCTGCTCAGCTGCCCCTCTTCACAAAGTTTACTAGTATACTGCTGCTACTGCAAGTCATGTGTTTAACTGGAGTCCAGTTAAAATTGGAAGACCTTCAGGGCAACATCCCAAACCAGCACAGCTCACAGGACTCTTCCCTACCCATGGGAGCAATCAGATAATTCCCAAGGATCTCAGCACAGCAGGATGTGAGCAGGGTTAAGGTGCATGGTATTTCACCTGGCAAGGGCAGGAATAGAGACGAGAGTAAAACACCACCAGCAGTGCACTGCAATTTCAACATTCTCTCTTAGGCCTGAGCATTGAGAACACCATCTGACATTAGGAAAGCATTTTTTCTGTCAGCAAACTCCAAAATACAAAGAATCACAATGACTTCTTGGGATTAATACAAATTTCCTTCCTCACAGAACGGTGTGGTTTGTCAGGGTAAGAAAGTGTAAGATACTGTTGACCAATAGGTGAATTATCCTGCATGAAAAAAAGGCTACTGGTTGGAAAAGTGAGATAAATTCAAATGAGGCTTAATTCCTAGCAAAGCTCTAAGCTCTTGGATCTGCTGAAAAGAAAACATTTTGGCCAAAACTGATCTGGAAGCAAAAAGAGAATGCACATTTGGAATGCAACACAATTGGCTGATCCTGTGAATGTCTCACTTCTTTCAAGAATTATTTAATTCCAAATCAAACTCTTACATTTTGGATGTCTTTCAAATGCATGTTAAAAATGCCTGTAAAGGGCTAACCCATAGTGGTTTTTCATTCTGAAAACAAACAGAACTGAGACATTTACAACCTTATCTGTGAAGGGGAATTGCCAGCAGGGGAGAAGTATTTGAGACTTACTGTTGAAACTTACTGCAACAGCATTCTAAGAGAACAAAAAACCAGAGCTCCCACCTCTGTACACGTTTTCATACGGTTGTCTCAACCTAAGCAAGAAAGGATTCCTCTTTCTAATTAAAAATATGTTCTGCATAATTATGATAAATGGGAAATAAAGTGAGATTGAATGTGTTTAATCAAGTTAATCATTCACAAGAGAAATACAAAGCTTCATATCAAAAGGATGGGTTTCAACTCCATATCAACTATTTCTGGCGATGATAAAATACTCTACGGAATAAACCAACTATTCAAATACTTGAGGAAAAAAAAAATTAAAAAGGTATCATTCAGCCCAAACTATCAAAGAATAGAGAAAAACTAGGTCTTATGTGCTACAGCATGGGAGCTTTTCTGGCTGGACTCATTTTCCAGCATCCTTTGACCCCAGCTTGGTAGAAGCAATTGTTTGTGTTCCTACTGAGCTCCAGCTCAGGCTGCATTAGAAAGCAAGCCATGAGCACAGGCTCCATGTTCCCCAAAACATTGCAGGAGAAAGCTGATTTACAAGCAGGAAAAACTTGTATACATGTGCACCTGCACAAACACAGTAAAGCCTTTGACAATATTCTGATTTTGGAGGAAAAAAAACCCCATAAAATATTTTTTCCTTCAACAATCCTTTGCAAAATGCAATTGAAATACAAAAATTAAAATAATAAGAAGTATTCCCTGACATTTAAGAGAAATTTACTTTTATCTAGAACTGTATACCACAGACATTCAACAAAAAGCTGGAAAAGTAACCTCTTGGTTCTTGGGCTGATAACCCCCCAGGATGTTTGTTGAAAAGTCCTTGTCCCAAGGCCCAGTGCAGGAAGAGAGAGTCGGGATGCATTGGTTCAGGTTCTCAGGGTTGTTTATTGCTTCTTATCTGGTGCATTTTGTTCTCACCCAGCTTGGGTGCTAGCTACAGTGCTGGATTGTCATCTACTGACCACCTCGAAGGCGGTCGTGATCTTTTATACCAAATGTTACGTGATCTGTGTTTGTTGTAGGATACCAATACCTCTCACCTATGTTAGACAGTGCGACTCTACACTAAACCAATCCAAGAGTGCCACCACCCCAGCAGAAGATGGAGGACAAGAAGAAGAAGGAGAAGGACAGGGGCACACCCAGATTCCTCCATCTTGCCTCCTTGAACCTCCTTTATGAACCCCAAAATTCTACATTATCACCTGGTGATAAGCTGATTATTACTCTAATCAAACTCTTGTGGTTTGTAATTCTTCATACAAGGTTGGTAACCACTCCCATGGGCTAAAATCGAAGGCACTGGTATCTTTGACTTTGTGCCAGGGTCTCAGGACCCCTTGCTGGGGCTCTTGGACCACCCAGGGCAGCTAGAGAGATGTCCTGGGTTCTGACAGTAAGGTCCTATTCTCACTTTTAGAACTGGGAAGACACTTGAAAATAAAATGATAACTAAAATCGTGGCACACATACTTCTAAACAAGCAAACAATACCTTCCAGGACTCTCACAGGAGGGCAGGGGAAAAACCTGCATAGCAGAAACTTGACTTTGAGTCTCCTGCATCCCAGATGATAGGTTTAATCTAAAACTTCTCTCTCTCATACATGTTTTAGCCAAAAATTACTTTTTTAAACCTAGCCTTAGAAAAATTGATTTTCCAAATAAAAGTTTCATTGGAAGATTTCCAAGAAAGCTACACTAGAAGTTGAACTGATACACAGTTATTTATGCACTTACACGAGCACAAGGGAACACCTTCCATGAGACCAAGTGGCTGAGCAGAACTTTGTGCACAGGTAAAAGCTGCACTGACCATTCTCCAAAGCATCTGATGTGTGACAAACTGCTGACAACTCCAGATGGTTGGAGTTGCAACAGCAACAAGTCACCAGGATTTTCAAAGCTGTCACTGATCAAAGGAACCCACAAGTCTGAACCACCAGACTGGGGTTCATTGATGCCAGAAAAACAGTCAGGGCTCAGGATTACTCAAAATCGTCTGTCCCAGAAGAGAAAACCTTGAAGAAAAGCTTAAATCAGGGAAAATAAAATGTTATCTTCTTGTGTGCCACATTGAAGGGATAAATCACTGTCTGTCTCAGAGGCTAAAAGTCAGTCAGTTAATTTAAAAATGTAACAGAAACCAAGAGATGCCTTCAGCACTGGTGTTTCAGTGTGCCTTAGAGCACCTAAAGTGGGAGGCAGCCCCACAGTTCATGGCCCTCCCTTTGGCCAGGATCCAGCCCCCCTCAGATGGGGACTCATCTTTCTCTCCAAGGAGAGAAACTCAATCCTGCACTGAGCAGTGACCCTGCCCCTCCTTCCCCTGATTTTCTCAGGTGTACAAGCACCTGCCACAACAGCAAGGCTTTAAAGAAAGAGCCTGCATCTGTTTTTGCTCTAGATAGTATTGATTTTTCAAATTTTTTTTCATTAAAAATGCATTTGTAATGGAAACTGCAATAAATCCATAAGTGTGAAATACAGTTTGATACCCTCATTTTTGCCACTTTGAGATCCCCAAATTGCTACCTCTAAAAATAACACACTCCTGTAATATTTGCCAGAATTTATTTTGGTGCAAGGTTGTGCAGTTCAAAGGGTAGGTCCATCTGGCTCCAGGTTTATTACTTCAGGACAACATTTTTAGTACAAATTTTACAGGAGAAAGTGAAAACCACAATGAATTATTGTTGTCCAGAAGGAACCAGCCCATCTGCTCTTCTCAGGATGACAATATGATATTGCTTGCATGCAGTGACATATGGACAGAGGGGACTAAGAAAAAGCAGCTTCTCAATCACCTTGCACGATGTAGAGAGAGATGCACATTAAAGTTGGAATGTCAGAACTTGGACTCTGGCACGGGCAAGTTAAAACTGGTGGCAGCACTGAGATGAAGAATATTTTACATAGTCCATGGTTGTCCTGTCTTTTAGTCTACTAAGGCATCACTCAAGAAAAGACACTGGCATGTCTCTCCATCATATTAAGATTTTCATTTTGCTTCCATCTACACGTGTCCCTAAAACAAAAAAATATTTTGCTAATTAGAAAAACAAATTTGTTTTAGCTGCTATCTAGAGTGCTTTCTGGCTCACATGTATAGTTTCACAAGTTAAAAATGTTCAATTACAATTTCACATAAGCTCAAGATGAAAAAAAAAGATGGTAAACTAATACAAGGTGGATGTTGTATTTATAAAAATAATATAGAAAAAAGAAAAAACCTTGACAAGAGAAATGGAACATAAATAGCATTTTCTATTTAACTGGGATGTAACAGGTAGTTTAAGAGCCAAAATGGAATTTCCTTTGCATACCAGGAATTTTTCTTATCTGGAATTTAATTTATATTTCAACAATTCCCATTTCTAATATACTCTAGGCATAGCAGAAAAGGTTTGAGAGTTTCTGACAATATATTCCAAATAAGATGATCTTGCTTCACACTGAGAAATATAAGAATATTTTTCATTGCTGAATTACTTACAAAAGTTATTTTTAGAGATGTTTAAGATGTTGTCAGCCCTTCATGTTGGGGAGAAACCCAGTCTTATTCTCAAGATGAGTAACAAAAAATTTCTGGTAGGGATTTCCCTCTTAGCAGAAGCTGAGCAGTCAAAAATTTAAGACCAAGGAAAATCATCCATGCTGCCAACATTACAAAAGGCAGATTCCAGAACTTTCTCAGTTAGTAGCAAAGCTAGAACCAGTGTCCCTTGAAAGATATGACTCAAACTCAAAATACTAAAACACAAAGTTGTTGTGGAATCAGTCAGGTTCAACAAAAGGAAAAAGCAGCTCCCACTGCACAGGAGGTGATTACAAAGCAGTGGGGAGCAGTACACATATAAATTCACATATAATTCAAATAAACTGAGAGCCAGGGTCAGACCTCCTACCCACACCCCAGGCAGTCCCAGCCCTCCCCTGGGCTGCTCTCAGCCCCAGGCACTGATTTGTTGTTCAGCACCATCAGCACAGCTGTAAAGCCACAGTGGCCCAGAAATCCCTGAAAAGGACTATTTGCTAAACAGTTTTATAAGCACCTGGCAAATAACAAGGTAATAAAGCAGCAATAAAACTGCTGAAAACAGGCCACATTGAGCTATTTTAGTTTCCTTGGCAGGGTAAGTGACCTGGCAGACATGGGACAGCAGCAGCTGTGATGTGTCCTGAATTCAAGAGGGTTTTCTGGCACTGCCTCCGGTGACAGTGTCCTAAGCAAGCTCGTGAAACAAGGCACAGCTCTTGGAAAATTGTACTTTAAAAGTGTCATCAGTAGTTTGCTGTCAACTTGTAAGACTTGAATTTGGTCTTGAAAAGGGTTCAGCCTCAGGCACAACTACCTTCAACGATTTCTTTATTGGCTAATGTAATAAAATCAAGCAACTGTAACAATTAGAAGGGTCAAAATGCTGGGAGTGGCTGCAAGAACTTTCAAGGACAAGCTCAGACTTCAAACTGATTTTAACAAATTGAAGAAAAGGGTTCAAAACCAAAAGAGGCAAGATAGATGGAGGCATGCTTAGAAAATAAATGGTCTACACACAGATGTTAAATGGAAAATAAAAATCCTGACCAAGAGGATTGTTGTCATTGATCATAAATTCAGTACCCACCTGTGGGGAAGGAGTATCTGCTAAAAGGCACAGACAGTTGAGCCCATTTTTGGCATAAATTTTTAAGCAGCTTTTTTGGTGAGTTCAGAGAAGGTGAAAGAGATAAAGAGCTGGAAAACAGCATTTCAAGAACAGCTGAAGGAAAGCAGTTTTCTGTAAGAGAGGAAAGTAGAATTTCATGTGGCCTTGCAAGACAAAATAAAAAAAAAGGGTGCTAAGAGGACAGCAGTCAATAGTTTTCCATTTCCACTTGAAGAATGCATTAATTATCTCAATTTGGACAAACATTCACTTAAATCATCAGGAATGTGCCAACATGGGAGGAAATTAAAACAACATACTTCAGTTATTTGCAGAGACTTGTGGATCTCACTTCAGTTTTCACCAAAGTCCATTTCTATCAGAAGCACCAGGGAATATTTAATTCCCATCACCCAAAGACCAAAGATGGATTAGGTGATCCTCCTGGGGCTCTCCTTGCAGTAATTTCCAGGAAATCCAGTGCAAACTCTGGTACCATTACTGATATGTGGAGGATGCAAAGATCCTACACTGACAGAAATGCATTAATTAACTCATGTTTCATACCTGCAGGCCTGTTTAGTTTGCTCAAGTGATCTGCAAAATGACATTTATAGTCTAAATTAATCTGGATTATATATGACATAAACAATTAGCAAATGATGCCACAGATTCATGATGAGCCTGCTGCCAATACTGAAGTATTGGCAAGTATGAAGCCAGGTGATTTTCTTCCAGGGTGTTATGGCTCCAGCTGGAAACCTCTTCTCTAGTATTGCTTATCCTTCCTTCAAACTGGGGAATTCAAACCAACCAAGGCAAACCCCACATGGCCACTCCTTAGGGAATGCATGGATTAAATCATAAGCTTGGAGGGGAGAAGCTGCAAACAAGACAATGGGTTTGCACCTCTGTGATTGACACAAAACCACTTATAAGTTGTGTGATCTGCAGCATAAGAACAGAGAGGAGGAAGAAAAATCACTAAAATCACTTGGCACTAAAATCATAATGCCAAGAGTCAATAGTCTGAAGAAGAATCAGAAGTTTGCAATAGTCTGTCTGATGATGTGGACAGGCACTGAAGACTACAGCAGAATTTTGTTCCTACAGCCTTTGTGGACTGTGTCAAGAACCAGTAAGACCAGTGAGACACTGCTGCTTTATAAACTCCGCAGCAGCAAAGGGCTCTGGCTCGCTCAGGTCCAAATCCCTGGTCTCAGGGTAAACCCAAACTGGTCCCTTCCAAATGAAACCGTTTTGTGGTTCCATGGTTCTACTTCAGGAAGCAGGGTGACACACCAGGAAGGGAACCAGCACGTGAGACAGGTGCTGCTGGGAGCCCAACATTCACACTGCACACATTTCCGGGCACACAGGAGGGCAGGAAGAATTACATCGCAGCTCAAGCAGTTAGGAGTGCACTGGGTGAGCTCCCAGAGTCCATCCCCCAGCTTTTTGCCACTCAGAAAGAATCCAGTGTGGGTGGTCCCAAGGACTTTGATGTGAGAAATTGCAAAATCCACCCTCCTTATGAAGACATTTCCCTGAGGGGCCTCTGCATACAAGACAGTGATCCAGCTCCAGCTTCATCAGCTTGGGAAAACAAAAACAAAAATAAAAGAATGGCACTACTCAGTTACATTTACTACAATATTTGGGTAATTTCCTTTCATATTAAAAATCCTCTTAAGGCACCTATTAAAACACAAATTGTGCAATAAAAGTTCTACAAGCTGGTTTTGTTTTTAAAGCCAACTACAAATCATTCAGTATTGCTACAGCTTAAAAAAAAGGAGCATTGTTCTGCTTCGAAATGGATGAAGACAGATGTGTCTCCTTCCTGCTGAGGAGCTCTGGAAGCTAGGGGGTGCCCTGGTAATGCACACAGCAAGAGATGCTGATTCTAGTTCAGAATCTTTAATGCAGTTGGGACAAGAGTAGATGACTCTTATTCATGCTGCTTTTACACCTCCTCAATCCATTGTCTTCTAAATTCTCAAGAAGAAATCAGATAAAATGACTTGATCAATAAACTGGAAATACACGTAGAGGATTTCTTTTTTTTTCTACAACTGACACAATATCACTGAAATTCATTTCAAAAGGATGGGGAACTCAATGAGAGGAAAGAAAAACACACCTTTTTACATTTCACTGTTGGTCAAAATAAAATCGGCTTACAAAAATCTTTTGCTGTCCTTCATTTTAGAACGTCTTTAATTTCTTTTCTTTGACTTTTAATGTCATGTCAGCACCAGATTAAATTTGCACTGCACATCAGCCTGATGCCATGCTGAAAGCTGCCTCCCAGAAAGAGGCAGCATTACACAGAGAGGTCCTTTCAGGGATCTGAGCCAACCCAACGGATTTGAAACAAAAAAAAATAACACTTCACAATAAATGTACTTTTTCTACCTTTAAATTTCAAAAGAAAAGTAGAAAAACAACTCTGAGGAGGTAGCCTTTACAAGGGATATAACTCCTGCAAGGAATTTGCACTACTTTCACTCGGGGAAAAGCTGGTTGGTGGCTCAAACTCTCTGTGCAAAACTGTGTTTGGAAGGGATGTTCAAGAAATAAAATACTGACCCAAACCACCATTTTGGTTCAACTGATTTCTGTCATTTGTTGAGGATTTAAACAACCAAGTGGAACTGGTTGTTTTGTCAGAGTGAAATTTTTACAGGAAATGCCTTTTTACCTTGCTCCCATCACAAAGTTGTGAATACTCCCAATGTGTGGGGGTATTGTTACTTCTTATCAAAATAGTGTTAAGTAGATGCAAAAGTCTTCAATTTGTAGAAATGAATTGACCTAAAAATTGCTCATAAACTTCCCCTGATACATGCTCAGTGGGAAAAAATTCCCCAAACATTTTAAGATAAATTCAACATGAAAACCCCTAAGATTATTTTTCTCATGATCCATGAGAAAATTTTATGATTGGGGAAAGGATTCTCTTTTTCTTAGACTATCTATATCAAAGGGGAAATTTCTAAACAAACTATAAATTACATATATTTCAGACAGAAAAATAGTAATTTATATATATAATATATATTTTTATAGATTTATAATATCTATTTTTTTTTCACAATGAAAATAGTGAAGAAACCTCCTGTTTTAAAAGGTGTGTAAAATCATTAGTTTTCTGTTAACTGCGGCAAACATGGGAAGAAAGCAAGTGGGATTTCTTTGTAATTACAAAATTTGTTTGGAAAAAAAGCCCAAACTGAACTTTTCTTATGAAGATCTTCACTTCTTTCAGAGTTACTCAAACTCCAGACTTTCCCACCACATCCTTTCACAGCAGCTGTGGTAATGCTGCTCTGAAGGCAACTTTCAGCACTTTTTGAAAGAGTGAATCATCTAGGTATTGAACAAACTGTCCTCCAGCCAAGATGCACTGTTTTCAATAAAAGTTCAAAACAACCAAAGTTTCTGTTATTTTCAGAATATAACACTCAAACCCAAAAAATTAAAGTGTTTTAACTTGCTCTCTACAGACCATGTGAAGGATATACTTGAAAACACTTCTGAAGGATGCAGAAATCAAAAATATTTTCCAGGAACATAATTTGACAGAAAAGCCTGACCTCCTCCTTATACTCAGCTTTTGATTTTTCATATCCCTTGATGGAAGCGTTCTGGGCATGGCTTGACAGCACCCTAAACAATTTCACCCAGGGCTTTTTATTTTTAGAGAAGTCTGCACAAGTCTCCAGCAGTCTCTTCCCACCTAGAATTTCCTCTGATTGCACATAGGTTTCAGACCCAATACCTCTGGTCAATAAATAATGACTTTTTGTACCCACATTGAATCCAAATTATTTTAGATAAAAGGAGAAAAGAAACCCCCCCAAAATGGGACAGGGTTCTCCAAGGAAACTCCACACTTTGCATCCATGTAAATGCACAATAATAAAAAAAAAAATCCTTCTTTAGAACTATTTTTTTCCTTTTGTGAAAAGCTCTAATCAACACTCTAGGTTACTCTTTTTTAAAATTAAGCATTAGGGTAAATGGATTAAAGTATTCACAGTTTGTTTTACTAGGCAAATTTCCTCTATTACTTCATGCTTATTAACCACTCTAACTTAAAAATAACAAGGTTAGATTGTGCCTATGAATCCATTATTGGATTCGTGTCAGCAGGTGTGCTATAAACACCTTACACCTCACAGAAAATATTGCCAAAACAGCTCCACAACGGTTGAAAACAAATAATTTTTCCACTAGGAAAGTGTTGTACACTGGAATGGCTGCTACCTAACAAAGGATTTTGATTCAGTTATTTTTGCAGTATTGTTTCTGTTTTCAGAAATTTCTGGAGGAGCTGATCTGGTTCAGGCATGCTTTGTTACCCAAAGTCAGGCTTTAAATATTTCATATTTTAGTTTTAGGATCACATCCCCAACTTGCCCCAATACCGTCAGAAAATTCGAGGCCTTACATGCCTGTGACTGCCAGAAAAGGGAGAGGAACAACTCTGAGGAGAGAAAACACACCTTTGTTCTTGCTTCTCTGCTTTAACCCCAGTCCATACTCCTCCTGTAAACTATGGAAAAGCAAGGCCTGACATCCCAGAAAATAATGATTTTATAGAAGTATCGTTGCTGCCATTGATCACTAAAGACATGATTGCAAATATGTTTCAGTGACAGAGTACACAAACTCTGTCTGTGGCACAAACTGCGGACGTGCTCACATCTGAAGGGCTTCATCGATTTCTTAGACTGGAGCGCCACAAATTCTGTAGGAAAGGTTCTGCCATCACACAGGGAGGTCACTGCACAACCTGAAGTCTGATTCAGCCCAGAAATGCACCGGCTGCAGGAGAGATTGATGGAATTTGCAGCAAAGCACCCAAGGACAGAGGAGCTTGCCTGACCACAAGGACTCAAGAGATCAGCATCCCACAACAGCACTGGCTCCTGGGGGCATCTTTAGTTCCACAGTCACCAGTAAGTTTTCTCCCTGCATTTTATTTGTCTTTTTTTAAATCTAGAATCCACTTCCAAGCCTTCTTCTCCAGCAACAGATGCAAAAACTCCCAAAAACCTACTTGCACATAAATCTGCTGAGAGCAGCTAATAAAAAAAAACCATGAGTTTTCTGCATGCCCAGTGATCCCTTACTGCCATTTTCTCTTGCTCTGTAGCAATCCACGAAAGTTTAAAAAAAAAAAAGTCAAGGTTAAAACACAGAATAGAAAAGTAGCACTTTAAAATAGTTAATTAAAACAGTTGTTTGGGGTTGTTTCTCACAATTAGATATTTGGTGCAGCCCATTCAGAAGTGCAGACTACAGCTCAGCTGGGGGAGGAAAGATGCATTTAGCATCTTTCAGCATCTTTACCTGGGGTTCCAGTGGAAATAAGCTGACTTGGACTAAATTTTACACACAACCTGAACCCTAAATCAATTTTTTCCATGACAAGAGCTGAATTTCAAATCAAATGTCTCTTACTTGGACTCTCAACATATGAGTAATGATGTTTATAAAGAGAGTTAAATTTATTAATAAACTATTATGTAAATATCTCTCTCAGGGTACAAACAAAAAATCTGCACAAGTTGAACAACATTTTCTCCTTGTGTACACTTGCTGAAACAAAAGAAAGTATGCTTACAAGGTTATAAATACCTGTGGTTTGCAGAGTTTCAATAATTACAGGATAGGAATGTAATGGGAAAAGTGTCTTTCCCGAAACAGATGGCAAAGTAATGTATTCTATACAGTTAGCACATTCGGAATCTCTCTGGGAATTAGTTCAAACAAACTTGGAAAACAGGAATGTAAGCACAGCCAGGGAGAAAAGTTATAGCATTCTACCAATTCGGGAAAAAGGATTGATTGAATAAGAGATCTGGGTCAGTATTACCCACTGCAAAGACTAAAGAAAGTGATAGAAATTAAAAACTCATGGAAAAACTTTCCTAACTCTTGTCCATAGTGCACACTGCTGTAGGAGGCAGGAAGGGCGCAGATTTAGCAAGGCAATTGGAGCCAGCAGTTGGATCTGAACAATATCTTTTCTCTCCCTTTGGTGAAGGGATTTCACATAAAGTTCAAGTAGAGGTTTCTGATTGGCATTTGAAATCCATTTTGAGGCCACCTGCAAGACCAAGATGCAAAATGGGGTTAATCTTGTTATAAACATTTTTTCATACATATTTATGTAGCATGTGAAAAGCTGCTTCAAAGCTACTCTGCTATATGTAGGCAAAAATGAATTTCCCTACACAGAGATGAGAGGAAAATAATTTCACGTCCATCTTTGACTAAGTCTACCATTTCCAGCATCATCACAATTATTCATTCACAAACTTGGTTTCTCCCTTTGCTTCTCTTCCTTCAGTGGTGAAGGTCTGCTAGAATCTGAGTGGTGTTTTCTGAACCATGCTTCCAAATAAACTAAATCACCCAACTTTCAGCTTATTTAACAGCTAAACAACTAGAGGCAGAGCTCTTCTGAAGCCCAGTAATTCATCCTGAATTAACTGTTATTCAGGAGAGCAAAAGGTTCTGAATGAAGATGATGCCCTCAGAAAGTGAAGAGTTGAGAGGAGAAGGAAGGAAGGGTTTGTATCTTTGCTTTCTTTTTCCCATTCCAACTTTCAGTTTGAGACATCTGGCAAGCTCTGATGCAACCTGATCTTTCTGCCTTCTATATCTAACAGTTTGTATTTCTAGTTCAGCTTCTCCTTGTTCTCTTCTTTTTGCAGTTCCCTGCCAGCTACCATAGCAAATGCTCTTTTAACTCACAGAAGTCGCTTATGTCTCTCCATTGGCAACACAGCCTCGCTTTTCCTACTTGCTTTGGAAGCACAATCATGTCTGCACACTTCAGCCTGAGAACAAGCAACTCTGCAAGCTCAGTGTCATATTTCTCTCTCGTCTGCAAACCCAGGGATGCAAAAGCCTATTTTTTTTTTAATGGAATCTTTACCACCAAAAACATTCCAGAAGAACCATTTTACTGCTTTTGCCTTATGCTCAAAATCCTTTTTCCTGACAAGTTAAACATGTCATTTGAGTTGTGTACACAGCACATGTGATGTGTTCCTTGACTTCCAGAACTGTGTAAGTGCTGTAGCCAAGCTAACATCTGTGGAGTAACTGTCTAGTTCAACAACTAGCTGGATTTTCTTTTATGAAAGAAAACTCAAATATGAGCAATTCTGCTCCAGGGACACTTCTGCAAGTTTTATGCTTCCTAAAGTAGTATGCCATGACTTACACACTGGTCTTTTTTTTTTTTTTTTTCCCCTCCTCCTGTGACAGCTGTTGCACAATTACTTATGTTCCTTTGTGATTTGTCCCCAAGCCTGAAGTCAAAATTAAGTTGTCAAAGAGTAGTGAATTTGACTTACCAGTTCAGCTCTGGGCAGAAAAGCTGCTCTGCCAAGCTTGACTTGCTATTAAAACATTCATGGCCAAGAGCCAAAAATATGATCCTCTGAAAGTTAATTGTGAGGTTTTGTCTTTCCTCCCAACAAATTGCTCAGCAGCTCTTCCCCCACAGGGTCACTTAAGAAGCAGGCTCAGTTCACCCAGAGAGATGAGGTTTCATTTCCGTGTGCAGGAACTGAGACTTTGGAAGGTGAGAATCACCCATTCCTGCCTAAGAGAATCACTAGAGCTTTATACAATCAGCAGCCCAGGGATTACAGAATTCTGTGGTGGATTGCTAATCCTACAGAGCAGATGACAGACTAGAAAACAGCAATCTTCTCATTTTTTTTCCTTTCCAGAGGCAAGCATAGTGAGTTTTCCCCTAGATTTTCAGGAAATAAAAGTTAAATCCAGAACCAGAGCACAGCTGACAAATACGTGGTTTCATCAAATAACTTCTTACTTCTGTGAGAAAGGTGGCTCTTCTCTCTTCATCCCAGCCCTTGCCATACTGTCCTTACCCTGGCAGTCAGAGACACCTTTCAGGTCACTCAAACTCACTGCACTATTGCAAAGCCCCGGACAGGGAAGGTGTATGCAAGTAAAAAGCCAGAAGAAAGAGAAAGAAACAGAGGGAGTCCAATCTTAGGCATGAAAGACACGTAAATTCAGCTTCAAAATCATCTGATGTATATTTCTAGGCAGTCACTGTGAAGTTTTTTTTCAAAAATCCATTGGAAGACTGGCTCAGAGAGTCTCCAATGAAGAACTAACCAGTCAAACTGGTATTTGTCTCATGACAAGAGAAATCATTTCTAACTCAGTTTAAGGTTTCTCTTAAAAGTTCCAAAGCCAAGGAAATATTTCCTCTTAATCAGTGCAAAATGGCTACTAGTGTTTCCTCCACAAGTTTTGATAAAATCAAACAGACCCAGGCAGCAGCACAAAGCACAGCAAGCTGTTTCAGTGTGTGCATAACAGTCCCAAACAGAGCACTGAAGATTCACAGAAAGCAGATGACTGAATTATCCTGGGCTTGCTGAAACCCCAAGTCAAAAAAAGAATAGAAATTCTATCCCTCCACAAGTCCCCAAGTCCTTCAAGCTTTTTGGACCCTATCTTGCTTTGCAAGTTCCACTAACATGTGGCAGCACGTTATCTTTGAGATCTGCCCAGCAGCTCTTTCAGGTCTCCTTTTTTTCCCTGAGATGGTGAAAAGTAGATTGATTTGCACTGATGCTTTGGCCAGTCCCTGCCTTCCCATTTGCTTCTTCACAGATTTTATGAAAGACATGAACTGTGATGGCTGCCAGACTTTTACGACTTCATCTGCAACATTTACCATGTGCCTCTCCCAGTTTGAGCTTGTTTACTGCAGTGTCAGTCTCTGCCAGGAAAGGTGAAGGTTATTTTATGGCTGCACAGACGATTGCCTTGTGCTCTGTACTGTCAGTAATGTCCCCTCGATTGCCAGGCAGCTCCCTGAAATGCACTTCCCAGGGATTCCTGATGACTTCCCATGCTGTTCACACTTGGCCATCTGCTGCCCCGACACCACTGCCACAAGGCTTGGGGCTTCTGCTGGGATGGAGAGACAAAGTCCTGCTTCTGCATTTAACGACCCCTGTGCTTCTGTCTGCCTCCAAAGCCATTTTTTTTTTCCACACTCTGTAGCTTTCAGAGGATGTGATACAGAAAACAGCTCCTGTGTCCACCATGGACACAGCTCAAGTTAAAAATCTTTTCACCAGCACACACACAAAAAAAGAGAACAAGAGTCCAGGAAAGAACAGGATGTAAATGATGAAGGAAAACATTCCCAGGAAGGGTCTAAGATCACAGAACTGGCATTCTAGTAAAGACTGCTGTACAGAGAGGAAGGTAGCAGTACTTGTAGCAGAAGAGACACAGGTTACAATGAGCCACTAGGATCAGTGAGACAGGAAAACACAGAGGCTAATTGAAGAATTTGGAAGGTTTCCACAGCTGCAAAGAAGAACTTGCAAAGCACCAAGACACAGCCCCAAAAGCTGCCTGCAGAGTCACTGCAAGCAGCCCCAAGGGGCTGTGCTTGCTTTACTGCCCAAGAGCAAAAGGTGAGGTGACTTTGGTACCCTCCACTCCCTTTTTACAGCTTAATGTCCTACAGTCAGCTGTTTCACAGCTGCAGCATGGCATGGAGGCCACAGCTCCTCCAAATTTCTTTGAAATAATAATTAAATGGATTGTGATAGATTCCCTCCTAACACCTTGACTGAGCTGCCTTTTCAGGGAAAGCTATTTTTTCAGAGAAATGAGCTGCAGGTCCCAAAGACATTCCCTAAAGGGCTCAAAATTCTTTTGAAAATAAATATGGCCTCCAGTAGCACATGAAGCAAAAATGTGCTTAAACTTGTTAATTGTGCCCCACAGTCCGTAGGCACTTGGGGGAATACCGGAGTTTTACAGCACTTATTGAAGTCTGCATCATTACTCTTCTCTGAGAGTGGCTATCAACTGATTTCCCCCAAACTATTACCCATAATCACAGTTTCCTTGTCACATACTGCTCAGACAAATCTAGCACACGAATGGAAATACATTAATCGTTTACCAAGTAGAATATTTTAATGTCAGAATGGTGTGTAGGCATGTTTGTGCATGAACATATGTAGTTTAAAGGTACACCAGAGAAAACGGAGCATCATGTGCTACGTTATTTCCTATGTCCATTCTTTTTAATTTGGAAGAAAAAGGAGGTTTGAGTCTCATATTTCAGGTACTATTAAAGGGAAGAGTGAAAAACACTGAGCACTTACAGCCACTCTCAGAAAAAGTTCAAATAACATAATCATGAAAGTGTATGAACAGAGTATTTTCTGATGTACCATCTTTCCTCCTTTCAAGTATATTCTGCTGCTTCCCTCACCTGCTGCATGGGTTGCACTTTATCATACCACATTTTCATCTCAACTCTTTTATTTTATGATTGCTATAAAAATATACAGCAACTTAGAGGAGGTGAGTGGTGACTGAGAGCAGGGTACAGCTGCTTGACCAAATACTGCCTTTGTGATTAAGATTTGTACAGCTGCTGTGTAAAAGTACAAGCTAACAAAAGATCACCTTTGCTCATGACCGTATTGATGGGAACAGTTTTGGGGTGAGGGTGATCTCTACAAGACACTTGCATGAGAAAGGTTTATATTTAGATTGCCTTTTGCAGCAGTACCTCAGCATCTACTGAAGTGCAGCCACCTCCAGAGCTTTCCTGTCTCCCTGCAACAAACCCCAGCCTGTGGACCTGGTGAGCCTGTGAGAGAAACCTCTGCATGTTCTGGGCACCTCAGTCCTCTGCTCAGAGCTCAGGAACCCTCAATTGCTCTCTTCTAGCAGCTCTTGAGGTACCACCTCCTTCCATGCACCTGGCAGAGGGAATGATGAGCCTCTCCCACTTCTGATAACATCAAATTACAGATATCACTCCTTCAGCAAGCAAACCACAAACATGGGATTTTTAAAGTGTTTGCCTTTTCTTTTTTTTTTTTTAATTATTATATCAGAAAGTTTTACAAACCCATGGATAAACCAAGTGAACATACAGAAATTTGATTTTGTGTCAAGCAGGATGCTTCCTGCCTCGCTTCCAGGTTTTCCACCATTTCATAGGAAAAAAGTTACTGTGTAACTTACAGATTTTAATTCTATTTTTTTTTAATTGAGGACTGCAAAATACAGGCAGTACCAGAGCATCTCTTTTTGCACATTTGGAAAATATGTGGAAATTAACTTTTAATACTTAAAAAAAACCATTGCAACTCCACCACAAATTCGGTACTGCTGTACAACTATCAATGAATATTTACAAAATTCTTACATCTTTCTCCTGTCTTCTGTAAACAAATATCTCAGAATTGAGTGGGGAAGAATCATGAGCTGAGTTAAAGAAATAGCAAACAACCATTTCTTCTGTCATGACTGAACATGAAAAGCACATTAATCTTGTCCTCTGCAAACATTCAGAGTAAAGGACAGACAGGAACTGTTTTTCTCTTCTCTGAAAAGCAGCCTGTTAAGTGACACCTTGATGGGAAACTCTTTAAAGTTTTAACTGAGATGGCTTCATCCATGGAGCTAAGATAAGGAAGAAATCAATTTAAGAGCAAATGTACAGCTGAGCACCCGTGAAGAGGCATCTTTCAAATTAACTCACTCACATCCTCTCACTGACCAAACACCTCCTGTTCTCACTTTAAGAGGAAGCCTGCAGAGGACGGACTGTGACTCTTGAGCACTCCTGACAATGCTGCAAAAGCACACAGGCAGCCCTAGGACCTGCCCAAGGTGGCAGAGGAAAGAAAGTTGACCACTGGTATGGAAAAGTGTAACAAAACACAAAAGCCTGCCTGATTTCTCAGCCTTTTTCCCTGGTGAACCTTCTGAGGGGGCTTCAATCTCCCTAAAGAACGTGGCCGAGCTTAAAAAGTGTTCCAGGCAAAAAGAGAGCTAGGCCAGCCTTTGATAAATTTTGCTTAGACCTTATTGCATCCTACTGCTGCTCTAAACTGTTGCAGTACCTGTACCAGCATAAACCAGAGGAGTTAACTAATCTTAGATCTCAAAAGGAAATCTAGACCTTACTCTTAGTGTTGTTACAGAACACATTTTTCACTAAAACCTGTGTGATTTCCATGGCCAAAATGTTGATTAGGTGTCTAACATTGGAATATCTTACAATAATTATTAATAATTATTATTAGTAATAACAATAATTACTTTGATGGTATGCAGGTAATCTCCACATTTTTGGTTAAAGTAGCCTGTCATTGTCAGCAAGAATCTCTTAGCATTAGCTGTCCCTACGAGAGCAGTATAATTTGGGAAAGCTATAAAAACCTTTTTTGTTGGTCAGTTAGTTCTCTCAGTCTACAGAATGAGATTTTCACATTGGTTGTGAAGCCATTACTAGAAAAAGGATATATGACACCTTCTCCTGTTAAAAGGATTGATAACATAGTGCCTGTGATTGTTGCGAACGGTAGAACCAGGAGTGACAGACGAATGGGGTTTGCACCTGGAAATTCTCGCCTGAGCACATTAGAGCTCCTCCTTTCTGATCAACAAGGGTAAAAAGCACAGTGCAAAAAACAGTTGTGCATGCATGGCACAAATCATAACGCCAAGCATACTCTGAGTCACAAGGATTCTTCTGTAAAGATTCTGGTACTGGTCCCTTACCTTTTGTTGAGTTTATCAGAGAGCTGAAAATTAAAGGCTTGGTTTCTGCTGGAAAACACAGATATTTGTTCCCAAATTATTTGTTCCCAAATCATCCCTTTTGATATTTGTTCCCAAATTATAAATTCCCTGTGTCATTCTGGAAACGTGCTATTTAAAGTATATCTCCTTTCTTACCCTGTGAAATGGATACTGATATTTTTGACTAAGGCAATGGTTTGGATGTGCCTACAGGTATGTTTCAGTTCATTTATGAAATAGTTACTATGTGATCACTGAAAAAGATCAGGTATATAAAAGTATCGAGACTGTCTAACACAGGAATTTTGAATACAAAACTTGACCTAAAAAAAAGTCATCTGGAACTCTAAAATATTGCTTCTGCTGAGAACTAGGCTTTTCCCATAGCTTTCAATTCCTGGTGGAATTCTTTTTAGGATCATAGAGAATCTCCCAATTTCAATTCATGCATGCTTCTCCTTTCAGTTATTCAGTGATTTTCAGAGAAGCCATGAACAAATGAGTTAGGTACTCCTATATTCTAACTTTTGTTCAAAGCCTGAGAGAACTAGAAAAAAAAATTTAAACTAAATAAAAGAAAGGCCCATTGACAAATGTACATGATGATCATTCCAGTATGCATTGCCTGAAAGAACACCCAAGAAAGTGATAATTTGAAGTCATGCTGCTTCCACAGTTGGAAAAAAATTCAGAGCAAAAAAATCTTACTTATACTACTTTGCTCTGAAGTTTTACTGTAGAAATAAAAGAGCAAGGTTCTTGCAGTTGCCAACAAGTCCTTAAACTCATGCATAAAGACTTGGCTAGTTCTTGGATTCATACATAAAGACAGGAGAGTTTGCTGCTGTGAATTGCGAATGCTTTTTAATAAAACCAGTCAGTGTTTCCTGAGACAAAATCCTAAATTGACTTGTTATGGTTTACTACAGTGCATATATGGCTGTTAAATTCATTACTACATTTGGTGCAGCTCCACTTACAGCAGCAGCAATTTAACATCCTGTAGTGGCAATCCTAAATAGAAAATGAAATTATACATTTGCTTCGGTTCAAGCTCTGAAAATTATCTCTGTGTACAACAACGTAACATCTCTTGGAACAATAGGATCTATTTGTTTCACAGGTATTAAAAAACAGGTCAGCTTCAGCAAGGTAGGAGAGGGGATGAGAGAAATATCTATATCTATGTATTGAGGGTGATAGATAAAGTAACAAGGGCAAAATTGTGTGGAAAGAGTGACCAAGGAGATGGAGAGCCACAGCAGACACACTGAAAGTCAGGAAAGGATAATATTATAGGGGGGGAAAAGAAAATACCTCAGGATTTTCAATCCACAGAATGAGATAAAGCTCAAAGTCTGCAGCTGAAGTTTTTATCCATCTTTACAGAAATTACCAACTGGGAGGCAAAATGTTGTTATTTAGCTTGGTATGATTTCTAATGCAAAAACATAAATGACCTTTGTAACAACTGATCATGAAATAAAAGCAGCAAGCATGCTCCTGGTAATGCCTCCCTGGCATCCTCCTATGATGTTTACAATGATCTCCTCCAAGCTCTTCCAAATCGCTCTCAAAATGAGTCTAACAGATATCCTGGCAGGTTAATAGGACAGCTCTGCTCTCAGAAGCTCATGCCAACCAGGTCATCCATGGATATTAAGAGCTAGGAACAGTGCTATTAGATTAAATTGCATATTACCAGAAATGCATTAAACATCTTGCCCTTGGTAACAGGGTTTTCTCTTTTAAAGACAATTAGTTTGTAAACTATTTATGGGAACTCAGAGACTAAAGTCAAAGAGGTTGTTAGGCTGCCTGTGAGCTTGGCTTTTCCTGTGTTTTGTTCTGAGAATTTGATTAAGGACAATGACTAAAACTACAGGAAAAAGAGACATTTCCCTTCCCTGTCTGCATCTATACAGTTTCAAGGAGAAAAGGCAGCATTATATATTATATCATTTGACATCCTCTTAAACTCAACCTAAAGAACACTGGTCTGAACCTGAACCTTACATTCAAACAAAACAGATCATCTCCTGTTGCTCAGGGTGGAAATCATGGGAGAAATGACCCTGCTGTGCAAAAGCAGAGGTAGACTACCCAGAAGAGCAAGAGCAGCAGTGATGCTCAGCCCAGCATGTCTGTCAGAGCTCATCTTGAGTTTTGACTGGATCAAGTGCCTTTCACACCATTTTAATTGAATGACTGTTTCTGTTGAAACAAGTTCATTCAAAAAAAAAAAGCAAAAAGGAAGACAGCAAAGCCAAAAATAAAAATCAATATTTATCAGCCTGAAGACCTGCTGACTAATCTATATCGAACCAGCTTGTATCTTGCAAATATGAATCACATTAATTACTTAAAAAAACCCCACCCATTGAGTACTGAGATTGATACACTTCTCCCAAACATCTTTTCCTCTCGACACTGTTACTGTAGAAAAGGCCCTGAGCTAAAGATGTGAGGGCAATTTTACAGAGCCTCATCCTGCCCTGAGCTCAGTGTAACCCGTGCCTGCAGACCTCCACTGATTTCTGCAGGACAAGCAGCTTGCACAGGGACAGGCAGAACATATTTTGAAGACAGAACTGGAGAACAAACACTATTTGGAGACCAGAAATGGTGGTGTTTTTAATCACAGGATATCTCTCCTTTTTTCAATACATGACTGTGTATGAGCAACGCATTTATTTTTCTTTTCTTCAGTGGCACATGTCCCTCCTCTGCAGGTGTGCTGCCAGGCAGAGAGGATGATTACAGGAGGGCTGAGATGAGGGAAAGCCTCCCCAATTTTGCCAAGCTTTTCACATACTGCCTCACAATCAGTGAGACTGAAAGTCATAATGAAGAAAGATCCATATACTGTCTCCAGAAATAACCTGCCTATTTTCACACCTTAGATCTCACCAAGACAATATTGAAGAAGAAATTGCCTCAACCACCTGCCTGTGTGCAGTTCAAAAAATAACAGACTAATGGTGTGGTGCCCACAAATGCAAAGAGTTGATGATGCTTTCATTTCAGAAGTGCTCGCCTCTTCTTGCCCACCACAATGCAAAAATCACACAAAAAAAATCCATTTTGCCCTCAAGAAAGAAACTTAATGGAGAAAACCACTCCAAATTTGTCGCAGTAATTAATTTAGAGCAGCTAAAGAAAAGCTATGTGAGAAAGACAGTGAATGATCTCGTTTAGAGCCTCTGGAAAAGTACTGGAAGATGCTCTTGTCTGCTTGAAAGAAAATTCTCATCAGGTGCAAGTTTACTTCCCAAAAAGTCAAGCTGAAAGCTTATCGGATTGGCAACGGATTACCTTACTTACAGCCATGTAAGTAATTTAGTGACACTGTGTTGAAATAAGATAAGACTGGGAGTAATTAGATACTTATTTAACAGACAAAACAGCAGAATACTGCACGGAATACAGACTTTGCACCATCTGCTGCAGGCCCTTTAAAGGTCGTCTGGATCACCTGAAGTGCACTTGTGCCTGGTAAGCTTAATTAAGAGCTCAGTGTAGAGTTTCACAAAGAAACAAATCGCTAATCCTCCAGTCAAAAACAGGCAAATACATATGTGTTTAGCTTAATGCTTTGCAAAGCTATTCTTGACCTGAGGATTTTACCTTATTATAATTGTGCAAAAGCTTGTAGGGGTGTGCTAGAAGATGCTTGTGTATTTTCTCAGCGTTCAGATAATTTTTTTTAATCATGTCAGGACTACAAGGTCTCTTTTAATATCTCTGGAAATAACTGCTTTAAGGAAAAAAAAAGTCCCTGATCTCTAATAACATTTCTTTGAACCCTGTAAAATCAGGACTGACTGACATTAGGCCAAAAGACAGCATATTTTTATTCCGTTTTCAATGCCATTTTAGCATCTCTTGCTAATTCAGTTGCCTCTGACCTCCAGCAGCCCTTCTTTCCTACACCAGGGACAGAATGCAGGCTATCAAACCATAACAACAAAATGCCTTCCTTCCATCTTGACAGCTTTGTAGTAAAGTACAGAAATATTTGCCAGCTTTGGGAAGCAGAGTCAAATTCTTGCATTCCAAATGCAAGTGAACTGTTTTGATCTGACCAAGCCTGAAAAAAAAAAAAAATCTATTTACCCAGCTGTAGAGCAATGATTCCTGGACAAGAGGACAGAGCCAGACTCAGTGTGGCTGTAGTACAGCCCGTGAGGTGCCTTGGCTCTGGAGCGTGTGCTCTGCACCTGTGAAACCTCAGTGCAGCAGCCCTGCTGGACCTCAGCTCCTCTGAGGGGAGCATCATAAATGTGTCTCTTTCCAGTGACAACTGTCTCAAAGTACAAGTGAAAAAACCAACCAAAACAAAATCCAAACCAGACACAAATCTGACCTTTGGGGACCCAGCAGCACATCTCCCACTGGTGGTAATGGTGAAAAGACATTGGAAAATATTGATGGTTCTGGTGAGTGTGTTTTAATTCTACAGCACAAAATCACATCTTATTCTTTCCTTATCATCCTTCTTTTCCATTTTATCTTTTCACTGGCATTGCCAATAGATGTAACTGTAGCTTCCACCAGTACTAGTGACAGCTTTTCTGAAGTACCTCCCTGAAGTGCATCCAACTGATGAAAGAATAATTTATCCACTTTTCTACTGAATATGGAGCTCAGGTCCTCATATACCCTGTGAAATACCACGTCAATCACTAACAGAAAGAAAAAAGAAAAAAATAGCCCAGATAAAACAAAGTGATTTCTTTTTCAAAATAGCCCTGTTTTTGTAAATCACTCAGTGATAGCTCAGGAATCACTTGGCAAAAAAAAAAAAAAACAAAAAACCCACTAAAAAACCCCATGTGAATGAACAACACATATTGCATGCAGCCAGAATAACAGCATGACATATCTACACACAAAAAAATTCAGTGTCTTGCTTTGTTCAGTCATTGAATAGTTTTTCCAACATCTCCCCTTAGAATGACAGAAGTGGTCAAGTACCCTTCTAAAAATTATTTTTAAGAATATTGCCTCAATTGCTTGACATTTTAAGTCCTCTATCTTTTCAAAGTTACAGCACAGCAATATTAAAATATGAGCCATTAAAAATCTAAAAGCAAGCAAAAGGGATCAGTGTGATGTTTTTGGTAGAGATGAAGATCCTTAATCCATTTAAATATAACATCTAACATTATTCCTTTAGATCTTTCTTGACTTTAAAGAAAACAAAGTTATATTTGGGATTGAGCCTGATACAGCTCAAGATGTATTGCAATGACAGGAAGAGTAGCTGGTAATTTAAGAAAAGCAGTTTTCCTGTTGAAGTAGGTAAGTGTTTTGTATGCAAAAGCAACAGCCATCTCCGTGTGAAAGGGCAAAAAACTTTTCTTAACAATGCAAAGTAGACAACTGCAAAAACTGACTGCAGCAGCTGTAACATGTCACAGTATCTATAATTAACAAATTTAAACTACGTGGTGCAGATCTGAGTATGACATGCCACTCTGGAAAATACTGCTTCTCTTTAGGCACCTAACAGGAGAATACTGATCGTGGCAAACATTGCCAATTACCTTTTTCCTTCAGGACACTAACACCTGTGTGCTCCCACGGGAAACACACCAGCCTGAGCAGCCACAGGCATAAAGCTGGGCACAGCAACACGGTCCTTTATTGCTCCTGAAATGTTACCTCATGGGCCCTTTCAACACAGGTATGTGCTACAGAGGCCCTGGGGAATGCTGACATACATGGCAGGGCTGGGGTTTCATTCTGTCCCTTGCTTTCATCTCCTACCTTCAAAGTTGTAACTTCGTGTTACCTCCTCAAACAGCAGCCAGCACCTCAGTAAAATGGAGAGAAGGGAATCTGAACCATTTCCTTCGTTATATTTAGCAAGCAATACCTTTAGAAAGCTTGTCATAACTATAATATTGCTTATCGTTTTAGATCCTTACTTTATTAGCAGAAATATTCAGGGTAATAAATTAATAAGCATGGTTTCTGCTTTCTACAGTTCAGGACAGGCTAAGCATCACACAAATAAACACCTTCAGAGATGTTTAAGTCTCCTCTCATTAACAGAAATTTTTCTTTACAACCTGTCTTTATGTTGTTCCAAAAGATGCAGAAGAGCGTTGACTCATTTTGTAACACAAAGGATGTGAGCTGTAAGTGGGAGAAAATGATAAAAAAAATCTTTTTGTCGCAGTGAAAACCAAACTGATGCATCTTAAAAGACAAAATTCATCTCTTGCACTAGACATGGAGCATATAACCCTTTGACTTCAGTCAGGAAAACCTGGCTTTATGCTCTTTACAAAGCTACTGCTGGCAGAACGCTGGTGCCCATGAGCTCAGGGTGCAGGAACAGAGCTTGTAGTGCATTCTGGCAGGAAGGAACCATCCCAGAGCTCGGGGAATAACCATCACCTGTGCATGAGAGCCTGAGTGCGCCGATACCTAAACAGCCCTGCCAGCAAAACTCTGCATTTTATGAAGCAATTTCGCTTTGTGGGAAAGGGAACAGAACATAACAGGTGGAGGTTAGCAACAGCTTGTGGGCCTTAATAGGCTCCCTTCCCCTTTTCAAAAGGGATCCAAATGTTCAAGTCCTCATCCTTAAACTGAAAATTTTGATGGCTGTTAAAGAGTTGGGAAAGGATTATTTTTTACCCCACCATTCCCCAAGAATATTTTGGAATGTGCCCCACCACCTTCAGAGACACTGAAATTGAAATCTCTCCCGGTGTTACTATGAATAAAGGTAATCAAATGCTTCATACACCAACATAAATTAGCTTATTTTACTGTTATCTTGCAAAACTGAGAAATACTTAAAAATACTTACTAAAACCTTCAGCCTCCCAAGCTACACCCTGGCTACATTTAGAGAGCTATAAGTCAGGTCTTCCAAAAGCTTATGGTTTTCTCATATACATTGAGAATAAGCTAAAAAAATTTTTATATATATTTTTCTTGTTTCATAAAAGCAAAGTAAAATTTACAAAAACCACACATCCCTCTCCAACTTTCATTTCTTAAGCAACAATATGGAGGTATTCAAAGCAAAGTTGACATCAAACAAGTTTTTACTAGAGAAAACAAGAACAACAAAAATTACAAATTAGAGGTAACATTGAGACTTTCCTCTCAGCTGCCAAAGTCAAAGCAATATATCTGTAAAGGTGAGATGAAATGATGGCCCTCTGCACACGGGAGCAGCCTGGCTGCTCAGGAGCTGCAGCTCCTAACAAGCCAGCAGCAGTACCATGAAGGTGTGCAGACAATGAAAGGAAGCCAGCAGCTAATTCTAAGCCTAGCCAAGCTTGAAAGAGCTGATTTTTCACTCCCTCCCTCCCAGAAATTATGGAAAGGGGGCTTAATAAAGCACTTTGAATTTTCCAGGCATCTCTCTCCGCTCCCTTTGGTTTTATGGCACTCATCACAGCCCATCCTTTCCACCCTTGCATGCATAAGCTGCCACGGACAGCTTTGAAGGAATGGATCAGTGCTTCTGCAAAACAGAAAACACTACTAAAACGTTGCAGGTCAAAGGAATTAAAGCATCTCCTTCCTTGGGCTATTTCAAGGATACTGAAATTCTCCTGTAGTGTCAGGTAACAGCTTCAGCTATTAAGTGCCAGACTGTTTAACATGTCATCTTGCAGTTAGTCACATAGGTTTAAGCAGAGAAACAAAGCACTTAAATTTTTATTTGAGACAAATTAAAGAATTAGTTACCTCTTGAAAACATCTAGAAAAAATTCTTGGTATTCACCAGGGTACCTTTCCAAAGGTAGGCTCATTCAGGTTTGTATTGCTACTGAAAGCTGCTGAATGAATACCAAAAAGCTCAGAGTTGAAGGAAGGCATTGTCTGTTGTGTTTTCTCTCCAAGTGCCTCTCAAAAGAAAGGAGAAGCCACAGGAAAGGAAGGTATTGAAGTGCTGTCCTCTACCTCCATTTAGGAAGCAGCAAGTGCAGCTGTGTGGTGGTGGCTGAAGTGACACCAAGGAGGTTGGAGGACAGGAAATCCCAGTGTGGTTAAGAGCCCCCCAAGTAACTGCTCAGTAAAGGGTGACCAGAAAGTCCATATACCATCTGATCCTCAGTGCTTTGGAGTCCTCAGACTGTACCGAACATTGTGTCTTTCCTATTCCTACTTAGTGATGGAGTAAACCTGAAGTAAGTTCATCTCAGGAATTAGAGCTTGCAGCCTTCTAAAACAAACATCCTCTGAAACAAGAGGGATGGACCTCTAATATAGCTGTATGTAAAAATAAATCACATAATTGCTGTCCTCCAAAATTACAAAGTTGTTTTTCACATATATTGCCTTCATGGTTGGCATCAGTACAATTTTTGTTTACAAAGGACGTCTGAAACAAATTACAGCCCTCCTCCCCTTATTAATTACAATTAAAACAGTCCTACAAAAGAATTTCTTGAACAAATAAAGCAATCTATCATTTTTGCAAGCTTAGAAATTCAGATTCTCCAATGTTTTTCCAGCAGGCAACGTTTAGTCAAGGAAAACAAACAAAGAAAAAAAAGAAATCAAAATGGGCAAATATGAGCAGGTCAGTCTCCACAGAGACTCAGCTGGAATGATAAATGGAGCCCACGCATTTCACACTTGGACTATTTGGGAAACAAAATTACCTGATGGCACTTGTTTCTTTTTCACTCCTGCCATCCACAAAACACAAAAAGAACATCTCCAGTCCCACAAAACTCTCGACAGCATTATGTGCATTATGCATGGACTTACTTGCTCCACAAAGCCATTGTGAGCTCTTTCAGCTCCCACCCTGGACCGGAGCAGAAGCAAAACTGAGATGTAAACCAAGAGAGGGGCACAGGCACCAGGCAGCTATTCCAGCTTTGCCAGACACTTTTCATCTGCACTGACAGTGATTCATTCCCCCTGTTGTCCCTCCTAGCAGCTAAAATGCCACTCATTAGCAAGGCTGCAAAAGCAAGGAAATTTTCTCCTTGGCATCTCCCTCCCAAGAGATGCAGCTCACGAGGAAGAACAGGACTTCATCAGGGAAAAGAGACCAAGCGAGGGCAGTGGGGAGGAAAAGCTGATGGCAGACAAAGGAAAAATGCACAGGAGGAAGGCCAACAACCAGAAAAACGGAGAGGTTGAGCAGCTGAAGGCAATTGCTCACAGCTGTGATTGAAATCTGAATAGTAGAGAATTCCTTAGTTTTGACACTACGTTTTCGCCACGCTTCCCTACATTTCTTTGAAAAAAAAAATACAAGCTCCTCACTGAAGGAGTTGCTTCTTAATAGAAACTTAATAACATTATCTGAGGAAGGTGAAGAAATACAGGGCAAGATAAAATTAAAACAGAAATTCTGACAAAACAGGTGTTATTTGATGGCTATAGAACAGCATTATTTTAATGTATTTAACCCTACACACCACATTTCCTGACAGAAATGTGTATAAATCAGTTCTTCTGAATTTTAAAGACACACTAAAAAGGGAGAAACAAAGTCAGGAAGTGTCTTTCCCCAGTATTTATTGCTTCTAAATTTATAAAGTGATACATCAGATAAGTATTTTGGGTAACAGTTTAGCCCTTACAGCACTGGGGGCCAACACATTGGCACAGCTGCAAGAACTTTCTTCTCAAGTAACCCAATGACAAGAGCACATCATCACCAGAGCAGGCAGCTTAGAACCCTCTTGGCTCCTCTCCGGCACGACCTCTGCTCACCCATTTCTGGAGTCTGTCTACGGCACTCAACACCACTAAAGAACATTTAAGTGGCTTCTGCTGCCTCCATGAATTCCTCTTTCACAGTTGGTTCTGGAAGATATCAGCCCCAGTAAACACCAGTTCTGTTTTATGACACGAGAAAGTTTGTAATGATCTGTCTAATGATACCACCTCATCAGAAATTTTATATTACAACAATTACAATAAAGTGCCTGTTTTTTTAACTGTCTATCACTCTCTGGGGACTAATTCACATTGCACTGCATAGAATTCACATGCACCTCCTGATGGTCTCATATCTGTTTTCCCCATATTATTATTTAATAGATATTTTTGAGTACTTTTTCCTCCCCTCATCATGCAGTGCTGACAAATGTTGGCAGAAGGAGAGAGAGACAGACATCTTTTACACTAAAATATCAGGAGAATGAAGTTCCAAGCAGCAGCATCCATTATCTGCAGATAAGATGCTTTTCATTCTTGGCTAACACAGGTAGTGGAAGTGGTTACTTGTACCTCAGTCTAAAATGATCAAAGTCAGGAAAAAGGATTAGATGTCAAAAATGCTTGAAGTGTATCCCTTTGATCAGGATCAAAATCAAGACTGAACTTTGAATATAATGTGCTAGTACATCTCAGTGGTCCTTTGAAGGGGGAAAAACCTAAATTCATGAGCAAGTAATACTGTTGCGACAAATGGGATAGGAAAGCTGACATCTTTTTCTCATCTCCTAATTTGGTAAACCCACCATGCTTACACATTTCAGTTCTTTCCTAAGAACCTGAATTCCTGCTTTTCAATAGGGCTGCATGACTCACATTATCTTCATGCACATTGACATTTCACTCACATTTTCTGCACAGCCTCACAAACAGATTCACTTATTCATAACCAGGTACAAAACCACATCTGTCTTTCATTTTTATCCATTATCTAAAGTAGAGTCAGTTCTGTATCATGCTCCACAGTGTTAAATGTTATTAAAGATATTAAGGAAATGTTCCTTCCCCTAGGGGGTGCATACAGGACGTTGGGGGGGGGGGGGCGGGAAATGTAAATAAAAACAATAAACAAAACAAAACCAAAAAATCCAAACCCATCTAACAAAAAAATCAGCGCAATGGTAAAAGACCAAGACAATGGGACCATATAGTAACAAGTTTGTCACAGAAACTGACTATAGCAGAAAAAGTGTTAAAAACAGTTACAAAAGAAAATTAGCAATCCCTGCTACTTCTCAGTTATCAGGTCAATAATATTTTGAAAAATGCAGAGGATGAAATTCAAAAGGAACAAGTAGAAAGGAGAAATTCTCCTTAAGGTCACTCTCCATGCAAAAAGTCTGGCACAGAAAACCTTACCAGATTAATTGCTACCCCACGGCAGGGGGTTGGAACTAAATGATACTTAAAGACCCTTCCAACCCAAGCCATTCTGTGATTAGTTTTCAAAATTGTTACTCAGGCCTGAAATGCAGAATTATGAGTTTAATAACAGAAGTGGTCTGAAGGCATATGAGGGGTTTCCAGACTCTAAGAGCAAAGAAACAAAGAATTCCAGGCACAACACAGAATAACGCACAAAGGTCAAATCAGGCTGAGCCAAATTCAAGCATCAAAGTGGCTATGTGGGCTCTTAAGGCAGTTGCAAAAATGAATAAACCAGTAGTACAGAAAAACCAGCTGGAAGTCAGCACACAGTAATAAATAGGACTGGGGTGCTTTTAGTCCTGTATCAGCTCTTTCACAAAACAACTTCTAAGGGAAAATCACAAGTTTGAGCAGTCAATGGTAACTTCACAGTAACTTCAGTTCAAAGCCTGGATTGAAGCTTGCTATTTAGACAAAAGAAAGCTCTTCTTTGTAGTCAATAAAGATTTTTTCAGGGAATTCACTGTGAATATGCACAAATTATCTTCAGACATTGTGAGACAGCATGCGAGCAAAAAAAATAAATGACTGAACCATTAACTGAAATCACAGTATTGGTTAGAAGATAAGAGAACAGGGGCAAGGATTATAAAAATTAAACTGTTATAGCTCGAAAACAAAACCATGTGAAAGATCATTCCAGCATGTCTGAGTCAGAAATAATGCAGACAGCCAGCAAGACAATGTCAGATTTTTATTGCTCTTTAGTCCCTTCTATGATTAAGAGCTTGTTTGCTTGCTTCATGTTGAGAGACAAGCATGGTTTTTGACTTTTTAAAATGATGCCTATTATTCACTAGGTAGGTTCATGCACGCCATTGTTGTGACACCAAGTTGGGTTTTGACCAGGAAGATAAAAAGCAGCTAATCAGTCTACAGAAGTCACTGGCACTGGAAGTACTCCAGCCCTCATTAAGATAGAAAGTAAGGCTGGATACTGGAAATGCCTTGTGCACCCACCTTCCAAAAAAGCTATTTTAATTTCTGTTCCTGTGGTATAAAATGGTACAAACTCAAACCCTGCAGAAAGTTACCAACACTAAATGTTGCCAATTTTATTTTTTATTTCTCTGGAGAAAACAAAGTTTAAGAATTCTGAGTTAATACAAGTTTTGCTAGACTAAAATACATTGCAAATCAGCAGCTAAGTCCAGAAAGATCTCACATGTACCTTGACAGGCACTGACCAGAAAAAAATATCCAACTCTGGTTCAATGAATTTGTTGTTGATTCTGGTGCCCTTTTCATTGCAAATAAAGATGAAAAGCACAATTACTCACAGCCTAAAAACCTAGGAGTCACTAAAGAGCTCCACCTCAAAGTGATAAACTTGAACCACAACTAAAATTTTCTTATGCAGTTACCAAATTTATTCTGAGTGGTTCTGCTTGTGAATGTTTTGAAAGGATTAAAACTTTGTGGCATATTAAGCCCTTCTGTCATCCAACAAAAAGAAAATCCAGAAGAAAATTTAATGTAAAATGTTTTTCCAGGTAGATCACAACTGCATATTTTTTCCACTACATATTTAAGATATTGTCAGCCATCAAATTTAAACAATTAATGGTATGATTTGTTGCCAAATGACATTTGTGTCCATTTGTGAAATCCCTATGATAGGCATTCTCTCAGCTTTGAAATAATGACACCTAGAGATAAACACTCCAAGGCTGAAGAGCTGCTTTCAGCAATTTCAATCATTACACATCAGCCAAAATTAACATTCAATATAATCCTAATTTATATAATGAAAAGCATTACATATCTCGCTCATGCACATAGCAATTTTACATGTTCTTGTAGTAAGAACTTTCTTCACATCATGACTTCACAAGTTTTAAGGTTGTGAAAGCAGCAATTTGTTCCCTGTCTGCCATGAATGGTTCTTTGCTAGGTGCAAAAAAGGACTTTGGTATAACAAAGACTCAGACAATACAGTCAGCAGCTAAAGAAATTACTGTGTTCTGCATTGTTACACTCCATAATTATATAAATTTAATCCTCAAAGTTGGCTTTTGTCATAGCATTTTCCTTTACAATGTTAGAATTGCCTTTTGATGGAGTCTGAGATTTTCCTCTTTCTGGCCCACAGTGCTATGGATAATGCCTCTCTCATCAAGTTTTGAATTCCCAGGAGCAATGCTATCAAGAGTGAGATTAAGTCATGTTCCCAGACCAAAATTAAGCCTTTCTGAAGAAAAAAATATTAACTGCAGCTACTTTCAAGTCTTTCCCTGCCTTCTCGCTCTGTTCCAAACACATCTTAAACTAGGACCCTCCTTCTCCTTCTGATAAACTTCAGCAAAAATCCAGACAGAAGCCTCAGTTGAGCATTTACACACACACAGTCCAACAGAAACACTGAGATAAGCAGGGGCCAACACTTTACTTACCATCGCTTAAAACTGGAGTTTTAAATAACTTGAAGTTGACTGAATCCATCAGGAACCAGAGAGAAATAATGTACTGGTAGATATGGATCTGAACTACTTATACAATGCTAAAGAAACTCAGATTTGCTAAAATCTATGTAGTCAACAATGACATAATGAGGGAATCCAGAGCAGTCTAGCATCACTTGTGTCTACATTTGAGTCTCTTCGGGCTTTGCATTAGAAAATCATGATTACAATGAAATTAAACAAGATGAGGTGGGACAGGAAGCAGCTTGAGTAGTGGAAATCAGCTTTGAGCTGTGTGTTCACCCTCCTTTTAATTTCTTTGTAGTAATGTCACTCCCTTGCTTTTATATATTTTTCCCTTTTTTCCTGATCATAGTTGAGAACATATAAGTCATGCTGAGAACACTTCCATATTAATTGAAAATGTGCATACAGTTGGATATCAGGGATGAGAATGATACTAACCTTACTGCCTGGCCCATGGCCAAGCTTTCTGGGAAATACTTGTCACCCCATTTCCCCCAAAGAATCCAAATATATGAATAAAATAATTATTTCCTAACAGTAGCTATAAAATTTTTTTCTGTTCTTCAGACATTCAGAAGTGCATAATTGTGTTAAATATCATGTCATACTACCACAAATAGAATATATAAGGCAAAAATCAAATGAAACATTAAAATTACTAATTAGTAGTTCAGAACAGGGGATTTTTAGTGTGAAAACTTGTCTGAAACTATTGATATTGCTAAATGTTCTACTGTGAAGAAAGGCTGATTAACGCAGAAGTTGGGAGAAGGTTATTTTAGAACATTTCAGCAGCAGATCAGTGTCTTTTAGCGAGAGAGCTATGTAAACAACAGACATTCATAATTCAGAGAGATAACTTTGAACTTCGAAGAAAAACTTATCTCCTTCAGGAAAAAAAATGCAGAAAAGGGGAAAGGATATTCCTCACCATATAGGCAATTTCAAAAACTCATATCACAGGCAAAATTATTTTGCATAGATTAAAACACAAAAATAAAAGCAACAGCCTTTGTTTGGAGAAATTCACTATTTGGCTGAGATCTTCCCCCTTCACACACTAAGCTGAGAACCACAAGGCTGATATTTGATAATTATACTTGTTTCACCTTTTATTTGCAAAAGATTTATATAAATACATTTTAGTACTATAGATTTCTGAAGTGTAAAAAGTAAAAGTATAATCATTTCTAGTGTTGCTATAACAAATGACCCGAAACAAAATGGTTTGACCTTGAATCCCCATAATGTATTAAAACAGGAATTTTACAGCTTTTCTTCTCCTGTTCAACCCTCCACAAGGTTACATTATCCTAGAGCTGTCACAGAGCTCTGCTTTGTTAGCACCATTTCATTTTAGCAGAGATTCTAACGAGTCAACTTCATTTTTCCAGTTATGCTTTTTACTGAATACATTCTATTTCTATGCAATTTCTATTGAAGAAACTGGAATAAGAATTTCAGGCTTTTTAAAGTGAAAAATGTACCAACTCCTTGAGACACTGAGCAAGTGACACCTGAGCGCTTCGGGAATAAGTAGATCAGATCTCACTGAAGGAGAACACCAAGCCAAAACCTTCAGCAGGACATACTCGTGCTGAGTATCGGACAAAAGCAGCAGAGCCATTGAATTAGAACACTTTCCTTGGAATGCGTTCTCCATGCCAAAGGACAGGGCTAGGCACTCAAGTCATGTTGACCCTTGGCTCACAGAACAAACAGGGCGTTGTACCACACCAAAGTGAAAAATCCCCAAGTTGTTTGTGACAACCCGTCCATCACCTCAAGGGCACTGTGGGGAACAGTTTCACTGGATGCACTCAGCACAGCTGGAATCAAAAAATTTCCTGGTTTAAACGTACTTGCACCGTGCCCCAAACGCACAGATTGCCATCTCTGTTACAAACTTGGAAGAGGGAAAAGAAGCTCTGTAAAAATTTTACTGATTTCCGAAAATCAGGGCTCTCCCCATAAACTGTCTAGGGAAGAGCCACTCTGGTGCCATCCTGCCTACAAACGCAGATGTGAATCAGGCCAGGTTTCCTACCAACACCAACAAAGATGAAGCAACGTTAACATATCCTGCTACAGAATTCGGATCGGTCAAGCAGCAGCGCACAGAAGAAATTCAAGCTGTTAACCTCGGCCAGCTACAGAGGACAGGCGTGAATAGCAGTGATTACCTACTTTAGACGCTTAAGTGGTAAATATACATAACAAAACTTTAAAAAGCTGGCCACACACAATACTGATCCTTTCAGCAGTCACTTTTTCAAGTGCTAGAATACTCCAGGGGTCATTACAGGAGTACCTGGTGGAAAGCACATCAGCTTCGTCAGCTGCCATTATCACACTCAGCCAACAAATCCTGCAGAATCCCCTAATCATGGCTTAGCAACAAGATTCAGGTGATGAAATACCTAGCTGAGACAAGCCAGCAATAAATCTGCTCTCAAATACAGTATCTTAATTAAAACTGTTCATTG
The DNA here is from genome assembly GCA_910950805.1 of Acrocephalus scirpaceus scirpaceus. Lineage (NCBI taxonomy): Eukaryota > Metazoa > Chordata > Aves > Passeriformes > Sylviidae > Acrocephalus > Acrocephalus scirpaceus. The sequence continues at coordinate 41,593,749 of OU383779.1, read as the reverse complement.
TTTGCTTTTTCCCAGGTGAAATTAATTGCCTAGAGATCGTTCCTGAGATACCTCACTGCTAACCTTTCATCGATGGCCACTTCTCAAAAGCAAAGGAGCCAATAAAGGATTAAACTCCACAAAGTCCGCAAACATAATCAAAACTTCTGCTTACTCCAGTTCATTGAAATTTTATTCTATTTAATTTTGCTGGGTTTGCCCACATAAACTCACAAAGAGCACAAGTGACAAAGTTTTCCCAAGCTGGTTTTGTTACAAGAGGTCATTTGAGCAATTAGCCAAAACGATAGCTTAGGTAATAACAGGAAGACTGTATTTGGCTTTTAACAGGCAAGGGAAGCCTAAAGCTGCAACTTTCATAGCTTGTTTGAATGCGCTTCACTCTGGTGGGCCGACAAACAAACAATCCCAACCCAAGCTCTTCCCTGTGGCTGCAGGAGAACAGACCACAGATCCTACAGGGGTACCTGCCTCCTCACATTTCCAGACCTTCCCCCACAACTCTCGAAATACCACTACGATATAACATTAGCTACATTAAACTATTGCTTATCGTGAGACTATCTGTAAACAACACGCCCTTACACCTAAGACGAAGCGGCCTGCCTCACATTAGAGCTGCTAAAGCTCCTTCACACCTCCTCCCAAACTCTACTTCCAACAACTTACTTTTCTTTCTTCCTTCCAAAATCTCAGACCTACTTCCATCTCCAACAGCACCATCCAAAGTGAAACTCAAGCACCGGCAGCTGCAGCAGCTCCTGCAGATATAGGCTGGCCTGGCCCGCCCACCCCAGGTGCTTCCCATTGCGACCACCCCCAGGTGCTCTCCATTGCCATCACCCCCAGGTGTTTGTTTCCCCATTGCCATCCCTGGGTTTACTGCAGGTTGAATCCTGCCAACTAACAAAGTAATCAGCCACTGGATTACACCACAGCTTTTGAAGGAAGCACATCCTACCAGATCCTCAATGTGTGCCCTACAGTAGCTCACTACTGGCAAACCTCCTCCCCATCTTAAGGTTTATATCTCATTTATTTCTCATTATACTATTACTATTATATTTAATTTCTTTCATATGCCATAACCACAACAGAATCCTCTTCTGCTCAAGAAAAAAGATTTATAATTGTTTAAGGGTGCAGTCCTGCCCCAGGACCTCACCCACAGGCCCCGTCTGGGCCCGATCGCTCTCATCCACTGAAACCTGAAATTACTGGAACAGCCAATGGTGTAAAAGTAACATCCTGAAATGTGGCAAAAAAAAACACCGAAAGAAATTATTATAATAAACAGAAAATAGTCTGTGCTCATAGTATTCAAAATTGAAATAAGATTTTTAACTAGAAAGAGTTAAAAGAGTAGGGAATAACTGGGTAGTGTTTTGCTTCTCTACAGTGCTTCATTTAACAAATAGTCTGCAATAAACAATAATTACTCAGATTAGCACCTCTTCAACACCTTTTCAAAACTGTGTAATTAAAAAAATGAGGGTGAACTAGGGGAGAAAGGGTTTTTTCTCACTATTTAGTATTAGGAATATGTTATCACACTCCGGACCACAGGATCCGGGGAAGGCAGCTGGCCCTTTTTAATATTCATTTGAGAGTCGATGGTGCCTGCAGCAACCCCAGGGCCTCAGTGACCCCTGGGCTGGCAGAGGGCTGGGTCACCCTGGGGCTGTCCCTGTCCCTGCGTGTGACCAGCTCCAGGCCAGGGCGGGTGGCACACACAGCAGCAACAGGCCCCACCCAGGTCAGGATGGGTTTGATTTTCACATTGTCATAACCTGGATTGTCAGTAATTGTAATTCTCAGAAAGGGCACTGACAGTGTGTGCAAAAGGGATGCTAACTCCAGCTGCTTAGGGATGCTGGACCATCCCGGGCTGCCCGGTGAGGATGTGGAAAAGCACCTGAGTGCCCACAGAGAAACACAGTCTCTTTGCTGGCTGTTTCAGAGAAATTGAGACGCCTTCGAGGCTGCTGTAAGAAATTCCTGTCAGGGGAGCTGTTCACTGCAGGAAGGCACCACCCTGTGCAGAGAGAATTATTATTCTCACCATCTTGGAATGTCTGGGGAGACAACTGGAGGTTTTGTTTTAGTTGTAGAGTGACACTGGTGGGTTTTTTTTCTCTGTACTTATCAGCTCTTTTTTATATCTTTTCTGAAGAAGGGCCGTGTGAATATTGTATTGGGTTAGGGTGTGTGCAAGCACTCATTATATAATTATGTATTTTACAGAAGTGTAATGCTTACTTGTTTTGACAGTTTCCCCAATGCCTGATGAAAGAAAAACCAAAGCAGCATGGTTCAAAGCTGCTCTTTCTGAACATATTGATAGATTTTAAAGTAATGGCTGTATGAGAGAATATTTTCTTCTCTTTATTACTTTTACAGAGGGTAGGACTTGGTGTTGGAAGTATGAATCAAAAAAGAGGATGTTAAAACACTATCTTCTAGTTATTTTCTAATAATGTGAACATACACTTGCTTCTACAAGCTGTTTTGATCTGTCTATATCTTCATGCACGCACATCTATAAATATGCAAATATTTGCTTTTTTCTCTTTAGTTCTTCTTATCCAAAAGGCATCTAGATTTCTAGAACCTCCAATATTATAAAGTATCTTTACTGTATTATTTTCAGTGGAATTCTATTAATTCAGATATACTGACAGATTTCACAACTGTGCCTCCGAAACTGCCCATTCCCTCACAAAACCCAACTCATTGCAGACTCCAGAAGCTGAAACTTGTGATCTGCAATATCATTTTTGCTGATGTCTAATGCTCATCTTGGAGAGCAAAACCAGGGATGAACACCTTCAATTTAAAGTTCTGGTCACAGTCAGCAGAGGTGATAGATGTAGGTAAATCTAAGGATTAATTGAGGATTAACTGTTAATCTGAGGGCCACATTAACAGAGATGCAGAGGCCAAACCTCAGCCCCGTTGGTGTTTGATGCTGGCAAACACCTATGGGTCACACACACACCTCGATGATCCCACTTGCAAGGTGCAGAAAAGCAGTTTTACAACACTCTGGGCTCACAGAAAGAACAGAGCTTTAGAAATGGAAACTCACTCTGCCCAAAGACGAGGGATATTATGACCAGTGTGGCTGCCAGACCAAGGAATCAGTAATTCAGGTAAGGTCAGTCTGCTATTAGCTACTGAAACATGCCTGAAGCAGTGTGGGACATCAGCAGCTTACAGAAAGAAGTGACACTCATCCCTTTACCATGAGCTGTAAAATTAAGAAAACTTGGCATAAAGGAACCCCACACAAAACTCAAACTATGTCTCAAATGAATTAAAATAAATGTTTATTTTTATAGGCTTTGATTTATGAAGACAAGCATTTTATTTGCTCTGAAAGTAAATCGTGTTTGCAAGACTAAGGCTTTTGTCTCAGTAAAAATATATCACAGTTAAATCTATACATCATGCTCAAGTCATATCACGTATATGTGCCAATGATCAAAAGATGTAAAAATATTTTTTGAAAATTTAATTACTTTAAAAAGCAATCCAAAGAGTGGACAAAACACCAGGCATATTCTGCTGCTCTTTATTTCTTCTTCTAATGTGTTAATTTAGATTTGTGAACAGTTTACCATTTTTTCATGTAGAACTGGATATCAAGTTCTCACAGTATCTCTTGATCAGTGAAACCTTTTCTTAATACTCTTAGGTTCTTCCTTAAAGTCAATTTCACAGTAATATCTGTATATGAAAAACGCTTTTAGTTTGTAGCAGAATACCCTTTCTCTAAAGGAAGCCAAACCAAAGTTTCTAAAATCTTTCTTTTTCGTTTCTGTCACAGGGCTCAATGAATCCCCATAGATTACATATCCCACTGATTATTTATTTGAACTATCTTGATCAAATAGATGTGTAGCTGCATAACAAATAACCTGATAACCAATGTTAGAGACATTAATTTTCCAGAGCACTAAATCTTCATACAATTCAGTTCTTTTACTCAGAAAAGCATGTCCTATTATATATGGCTCATATCTATATAGAAATCTCCAGGTAGTGTAATTTCAGCTTTCAGGGTGAAAAACTTCACTATTTATTGAATAAATGGTAGGTCTTTAAAATTACCAGCAGACATTCATACTCACTAACAACTTGAAAACCAGGCAGGTCTCTGTTGCTACAGCTGTGATGGGAAAATACACCCAGATTCACGTCATATTCATGAGCTCCAAATTTACTCATAGATAAATCTTTGGAAATCCTATTAAGAGTAACACCTTGAGATGTCATGATTAATCCATACTAGTCCTTCAGGAAATCTTTGTGTAGTCACTTTGAATGCCTCAGTAATTAATTCCTCAATGTCATTTGGCCAGGCTCAGGAACATGATTTAGGCTATGCTGGAAATAATGTTGTCCTCCTCATCATAGATGAGAAGGATATATGACAATTAGGGATAATTTATGCCCTTTCATTTTAGAGGTAATTACATATTTTCTTAAAACATGATTCAGATTTTGATACTTTATTGCACAGGTACATACAGAGAAATATTGATTTTTAAAACTTTTGACTGTGGGATGACATGGAAATATTGTTCATTATACATTTCTCAGGATGGGGCAAAGCGCTAATTTATTTGGTCCAGACGATAATATACCTCTAGTCACAGATACAGAATAGAGAGAAATCTGAGTACAGGGGGGGGTTATAAGTTAATATTTCCACTTAAGCAAAAAAAGAAAAGAAAATCACTTTTGTACATCATACAAAACCATTATGGCCTACATATAAAAATGGGCAAATTACTGTATTGATGAATACTGTCAATTAATTTGGCTGAGCTTTGATATCCTGCTCTCATACATTTCCATGTGCACACATCTGTATGCCTGGTGCAGCTACAGACTGTGCATTTAAGTTTTCCAAACTCAAACCCTTCCTGAGAACTCGCTCTACCTGTGCTCTGCTGAACCCTCCTTGGGCTGAAGTGGGAAGGGCTGGAACTGGAGGGGTAAAATGAAGGGCAAGCCCTGCCGAAGGCAGGCACTGAGACAAGACCTGTGAGAAGGTTATTAAAGGAGGCTGTTTGGAGCCTGTTCTGGTTGGAATTACCCAAACTGGTAACAGGATGAAGATGAGTGGTTGACAAGGTGCATTTCTCACCCTCATTTCTGGATTTTTTTTTTTGTTTGTTTAATTATACAGGCTAAGAATTTGGAAAAATAAATTGGGCCAAATGAAATCTATAGTTGATGTAGATGCCCCACTCTAAAAGAGGGAAAGCATCAAATGCAACTTTGAAATCTCTAGTTTTGTCATTGATTAAAGATTAACTCAAGATTTTATATATTTGGGAAGAGAGCACATCTTTGGAGGAAATCCAGACAAGATTTCTTAGACGTTTACCACAAGAAGTATTTTCTTGAATTGAATTTACATGCAGAATAGAATATATATCTAATTAAATATGCTTTGTCCATCTGAATATCTCAAACCCATCCACAGGCTTCAGCTACCCTCATTTTAAGTGATTTAAAAGCTAGTAGGACATTAAAAGATACTAGATCAGAGTTAAATCCTTTAATGGTGTGAATCTCAGATTCAAATCCCTTAGGAGGTGAACCATTTCGCTTGTAAAATTTATTTATATTTAAAGTACTACTTGTAGTACTTTAACTGAAATCACACACAAAACTAGAGACTACTCATGGAAAATGAAAGCATGGCAGATAAAGAGGCAAAAAATCAACTGCTGTGCCCAGAATCCAGTCTTTAATAGCGATATGGCTGAAATTCAGTGTGTGTGTGCACATATAACAGACATACATATGTGACATACATATGTAACATACAGAAATCGACATCTATACCGGATATATGCACTCATGTGGAAATACATGAACACAGACATAGTCTGACACAGTTTGATAGTTCTATCTCTACATATTTTATATACTCTGCCCTGAGGCTCTGCACACACAGCTGCAGGAATGGAATGACTGTCTGGGGCTGCCCTGGGGTGACAGGGCTTGTGGCCTCCTGGCAGAGGGATCCAGGCCTTTCCAACCCAGTGTAAACCAGGTTTTAAATGCTGCTTTACTACTGGGACAAAAGATGTAAAAGAAAACGTTTTGCAGTGAACAAGAAAGGGCAAAGCCCCCAAAGAAGCAGATTTACTACAGACATACTCCTGCTGTACAGTGACACATTTTCTAGTGCATTTCGAAAACCACAGCTTTATTCCTCAAAAACTGACTGCTTCTAGGTATGGTTTAAGATGATTGTAAAAGCAGATGGCTTTCTAAGAACTCTGATAATCTGATCCACTAAACACTTCCATGATTGCTTTACTTTTTCTTCATTTACAAACTTAGAGGAAAACAGACATGTGTGCTCACTGTCAGGTTGGAAAATTAAGAACTGAACTTCAGGAGGCAGCAGATACCTCTGCCAGAAAATTCTGTGGTATAGCAATTTCAGTACCTATCCCAGTGCTGTTCTTTTTATGACACTTTCACCCCTTCTAACTCAGATATCTGTGTCCTACAAAAAAAGGAGGTATTGGCTGACATTAAGGATACTTAAGTGATGATATCCTATCCTTAATATTGAATAAGAATCCTTAATGTAAGAAAAAAATAACCAAGGTTGTTATTGTTCCTTGGCAGGATTCTATTGTTTGGGTCACCAGCCACTGAGAGCCACACATGTCACAGGAGGTTTGAACTGTATTTGAAAAAGAAAAAAAAAAAAAAAAAAAAAGTGTGATTTGAAGTATAAAGACAATCACATTGGAAAGGTAACTATCTCTTCATCAATAACAGCAGTAGAAAAACTGAGGGGAGCCAAATGGTGACACACTGCTGACTTTGCACAAACAGACTGTATCCATGTTTATTTGCTTTTCCTCCAGACTTTTATTACATTTTAAAATTTATCAATTTCTATTCTATTGATTCTCCATAGCAGTGAAGGCTAAATTAATTTTGTTGTGTGGGTCATTTGATGTACCAGGAGACAAATTTTGCCTGTTAGACATGGTTTAGAGGAGACAATGCAAGTCTAAATGTCTGAGGTTTGGCAGTTTACAAATCAATTATTTCTGTTAGAGAGCCAACTGCCACACCAACTGGGAAAGAGATTATATCAGATTACTGCACTTTTAATTAGCTGATTGTGACAGGCAAGGCTTGAAGAGGAAAAGAAATCAATCAGAAACTGCCAAATTTGGTCAGCCGAGTACACAGTGCCATTATTGAATCTTAGACATTGTTCTGAAGCAGAACTTGATCTCCAGGGCTCTGCCAGGGGTCCTGCCTCACACAGGTGATCCATCTTAGAGCCAAAGGTTATTCTGGAGCAAATATTTCCAAACATTTGTTATAATTAGCCTCTGACAAGGTCTGTCGCAAGGCAGAATCTCATTAGAGAGGAAGGAGGAACAGAGCACATTCACCCCAGTGACATGGCAGAGCATCAAATGCTGCTGCACATGGGAAATGTGTGTGTGCAGTACGTGTACCTGGGGATGCACTCTGGGGCACAGAGCAATGCATTTTGGCTGACAGTTGAGAGAAATTCCTTTCACCTGTCCAAGGGACTGGAGTGCTTCAAAACTGGGCCACTATTTGCTTTTCTATCTCATTGCCTTTATAACAAGATAATTCTAGAGACCCAGAGCATCCTGTCCTATAAAGCAAGATTTATGGCATGCTGTCTTAGAACCTAATTTTCTCATGCCTTTCCCTCACACAGTGATTTGCTCTGTAAACTACACATGCAATGGCCTTACATCAAGATGGTCCCTTGTTGCACAGGCAAAGGGAAGTCAAGGTTAGCACAGCTGAACTATGGTAAAAACCCCAAAACATCCAGGGACATAGAGCAAGTTTCTACATTTTTGCAGGCATAAAGAAAGCAGGGTGTCTGGCTCTCCCAAGTGTGTCAACTTCAGGTTAAACTTTAGGAAGTTTTGACCTTTTAATTGTACATTGGCACAATTTTTTCCAAAAAAATCATCCATGAACTGACAGAAGGGCAATGAAGCTGGTGAAAAGTCTGGTGAGGAGCACAGGTCTGGTGAGGAGAGGCTGAGGGAACTGATAGTGTTAATTCTGGAGAAAAGGAGGCTGGGGGAGACCTTATTGCTGTCTACAATTACCTGGAGGGAAGCTGGAAGGAGGTGAGGATCAGTGACTTCTCTCAAGTTTACAAGTGAAGTTATGAGAGGATCGTGGCCTCAAGTTGTGCCACAGGAGGTTTAGATCAGACAGGAAAAACTTCTTCAGTGAAAGGAATGTCAAACACTGGAAGAGGCTGTCCAGCCACCATCCCTAGAGGTAATTAAGAGAGGTGTAGATGTGGCACTTAGGGACGTGGCTTAGTGATGGGCTTGGCAGTGTCAGTTCAATGGCTGGACTAAAGGGTATTTTCCAACCTAACTGATTGTGCGGTTCTATCATCCTCATGCAGGTATCTGGGTGGCAAAGACCTGGGAAAGTCCTTTCAGCCTCTCTGTGCCTAGATTCTGCCAGAAGGACACATTCAGCCTCAGTCCAACAGTTATTGATGCCAATTATGTGGTTCACCCAAGGACTGGAGTTGATTCAAAATCCAATTAAATATACACTCCAGAAAATGGCTGGATCACAATGACATTGTTCAGCCCTTTGCAACATCAAACCATTCCTGGTTAACTATTTTTATACCTTCAGTATTTCAGCCATAAAATATATTTTGTTCTGGAGATGGAGAAAATGGATAAGCATTTCTTACTCTAGTACATGAGCATCCTACAGTGTTTTTGTCCCATTTGCTAAACTTAGAGTCCATTTCCAATCATATTTATGTGGTTATTTATGTGCTTTTTTTTACTCTGTTAAACAGGAAGGATCTTACCTAGCAAATTGAAAAAAAAAAAGGCATGTTATATGATAAGTAAAACCACTGCATGTCACTTTTGTGGATTTTGTGAACTTCTGTGCCTGATGTTTGGCACCCTGTATCTCCACGTGGGGGGTCTATTTTGTCTGGTCTTTCTTTGGGTTTCATTGATTAGGTAGGTGCAGAAGCAGAACTTCTTTGTCACTTCACTGGAAGCTGTCTGGATGGCTGCAAAGTGTATCATAAATCAATTCTGCTCGGAGGACGGCTTGCAACAAAGTCAATAACAGAGCAGGAAAGCACACAGGCTATCAGAAGTGCCAGAAAGAAAGAAGGAAAAAGCCTGGTACAGGGCTTAAAAAAAATAACTGGGCTGCAGCCAGCTCTTGTCAAACACACGCTACAAGGCCGCACTGCTTGTTTGCTTCCACATCCTGTTTTTAATGCCCTGCCAGCTAACACACCACCACGATGAGGATTCAGACCAAAGCAAGGATCTTCTGGGAGCAGCTGAAAAGTAGAGGGTGGTAGTTCATCCTTCAAACATAAATTTCTAATTTCACTCTCGTGCAGACTTGTCCAAAACCTTGGAGGATTTATAACTACATCTTCTACTTTTTAAAATTTTTGTTTCTCAATTGTTTTGCAGCCCTCTTTTTTCACTTAATATTTCTGTATTGACATCTGCCATAATTATTCCTGCAATACTAATTTATGTATTGAAACTGGAATAAATTTTATTTATGCAAAACCTACTTGGGTGATACCACTATACATCCTATTATTGTTTCCAGTCCTTGTCTGTCTGTTATTCTTCTACTCAGAGTGTCCTGATCCTGGTAAACCATCCTGACACCCATTATACGTGATATAGATTATGACAGGGAGGAAGAAAATAAAAATTTGCACAAATTCATGGTGCTCCGGTAAAGCCATTGTCAACAATCATTTGGCTGTACTAAAACAAGTAAGTAACCTTAAACAAAGTGTTCAGAGTTCAGAGAAAGTCTTAATTTAAACACCAATAATTATCTTCCAGTTAGAGACAGAGTACTGAAATCATTAGTGTAATTTGCCAATGTGTGTGAAACGAGTAACGAAAGTCCTCTGGGTTTAACACAGATTTAAATTTTCTTGGAGTTTGTTTTCATGATGAATATTAATACTCTGAGTCTCCCAGTTTCAAGTTGCTTATTTTTTGATTTTATTCTCAAATAGAAAGGTTGGTTTTCAAAGGAAGCTTAGTGCTTTTTTGCTGGTCCCTTTGTTCAAAAGTTTAAGGATTTTAAGCAATTCCTTTGAGAGTCATTAGTCTTAACTTAAGACAAATACAAAAGTTAATTAAAAGTTTAGTTCATTGACAGATAAAATAAAACTTTACAGTTATTCACTCTGGAAAATAATGAGCAGGATTAGCTACCAGCTAATAAGTAAAGACTATGACAAAAACACAATTTAACTTTTCATCACTGTGGTCAGAAATTGTACATTTCTGGGTTTGTTTTGATCTTTGTCTTTGCTTATTAGCTGTTATCTTTCCATAGTCATTTCCATATCTCCCTACTTGATTACCAAGTCCAAACAAACTTCTGAGAGCAGCAAAAAAACAACAGGAGTTCATATCACTAATGATGGTTTTCTGTAGAAGCAAAAACGGAGATGAGGCCTGTGAAGGTGTAACCTTCCCCTCCTGCCACAGTCAAAGAAAGAGAATTTGCTTTTCATTCTCTGCAGAGTTTTTCCCATCTCCCAGAATAGCCTGAAGGGAATTAAATTTTTTGCCTAACAAGCAGTGCACTTTGCAGATTGATTTTTTTTTTTTTTTTTACCTGGACACCTCTACCATTTCTGCCTTTAAGAATTAACTCTGGAATTTGATGACTGCTCCAAAGATGTTCAGACCAACAGGTTATACAAAACAATCTTTTTTTGGCACTTTGAGTTCCAGGACAAACAAAGAAGGGAGAATCGGCACTGCTGCTTTTTTCTCTGTGTAACTGCAGCGGTGCTTTCCTGAGAGCAGGAGTTCAGTTTCTTATTAAAATAGACACTGGGAAACCATGGAGAATGTTTTGCTTTCCCCTGCACTCAGCAATGGATCCTGCCATCCGCTCTGTCTCAGCTGAGTGGTACCCAGCAGTGTCTTTTCTTTTCCAAACACTTTTCTTCCTCATCTTATTGCTAATGTCTGATGAAGGGAGCATGAATTTTGAATGCAGCAATTATCATTCAATGGATAGGTTTAAATGCTCTAAATGCTACTTAAATCCATAGAGGGAAACTTTTTTTCATACTGGTGGAAGAAAAAAGCCATTGAAATAAAGTGGAATCACTTTTTATAGAATTATATCTCTTGAACTGCTGTTGTGGTTTGACTCTCACTACTTCTCTTATTACAACTTGAGATAAAATCCCTTAAAGCTAAAGGTCTCTTTTTCAGTTGTTTCAGCTAGAAATGTGTGTCCCACGTACCATCCTGTGCCTGATGCTGACCAATGTAGAGAGTCACACAGAAATACACAGACATCCAGTATGGACCAAAAAATTCCCTGACTTTGTTTTAAATATGCAGCTCAAACCATAGCCTGGAGCATCAAGAGATTTGCTAAGCTACAGAATTGAATTTGTTTCTACAAATACATAATTCTTTCTGAACTTATGTTGACTTGGGATACACCATCTAAGAGCTGGTTTTCCTCATCAATCCATCTCTGAATGCATGTTACATAGGGGATTTTGAAAGGTGCCTTTGAATGGAATGACAGGTTTTGCAAGTGTTGAGGAATCACTGCACATTCATCACATCCCATGAAGCCAGGATAACTCATTGAACCTCATGACTACTGCTGCACAGTGAGGAATCTTGCAGAGGTTTACCAAAACCCATGTAATTTGGTTGTCATTTCATACAGAAAAAAACCTCTTTCTAAACCCTTTGCTTACATAGGGTCCTGGAAGAAAAAAAACCCTTTCATGAGAGAGACAGGCCCTTTGCTGTACTTCCAGGACGTGACTGAGGAAGCACTGGAGGCTTCACCCACTGCTCTGATGCAAAGAACAGGTGCACCCACAAATTACCAACCCAAATGTGTACTCAGGACAGTCCCTCTCCCGCACAATGGTTCGCAACATGCCTGCTAATGTTCACATTTAGAGACAGTAATGTTTTAGTGGGGGGTAAAAACCCTTTCCATCATAACAGGCAACAGAGAGGAGCTTCAAGCCAATTAGAGAAAATGGACCACAGTGAGTCAACATTCAATAGCTCATGATTTAGAAAAGTATTCACCTTGAAATAGTCAATATGTGCATTACACATGGATATTTAACCGAATACCTCACCCATAGTTTAATTAACTGTGCAAACAATTAGCAGTGCTCTCGTAAAAAGACAGAAAATTCTCTGCACAGCTGAAGTGAAATTCTCCAGAAGTGAATTCTGTGATATAGCTGGTTCCACAGATTGTGAAGAGATCCTTACAGATGTCCAGGGAATCCGGCTTTTATGACACCAACTCACTGATCTGTGAAAATTTTCCAGAGGAATGGAAGTATAACAAGCTGTAATAACAACCAGTGTCTGGTGAAGCACAGAAGCTTTAGTTGCATGCTGACCAACAATTACAGAATTGTAATCCCATTCATTTCCTGGAAGGTAAATGAAGTCCAAATTAAAGACATGAGTCTTCTGTGCATAGCACTAGATAACGGCTCTGTGGTCATCTCTGCAAAAAGTGAAACATCTCTTTCACTATTCTCTGAAAATCACAATATCGATTTTTATTTTCTAATTAATTTTAGGAGGCAAGTAGCCGTATTTTGTTACCTTTCCAGTCCCTGTCCTTGACTTCCCAAGTAGAGAAGCAGGCTGTGCAAGGTGAGGGCTTCCCAAGACCTGGTGGATCTGCAGGGAGAGAGCACAGTGCTCTTTCAGGGCTCCTCTTGCCAGAGGGAGCTCAGGAAAGAGAAAGAGCACCACAGCTGTGCCTTATTCCCCAACCCATCCACCTGCACATGGTGCTGTTCCCTGGAGCTGATCTTCCCTCAGGAGCCACTCACTATCCAGGGGTGATCCCAGATCACTCTCTGGGAAGCTCCTGTCTATTTCAGACTAATGTCACCAATAAAAACTTTTGAAATGTTTTGAAAACATTTTTAATGATGAACAGGGGTCTACAATGATATAAGACACTTATGAACCAAACACTGGAAAAATGCCATGGGGCAGCAGACTCTTACTCAGAAAATGCAGGGGGAAAGAGAGAAAGCATAGAAATATTGATCAAACGACAACATTTTTGCACTTTTGCTCTTATACAAAAGGTTCCAAGTGCAGCAAGATTCCAGTCAGATCAGCAGATCTTCACAAACATGGAAATACTATCTTGCACCAGCAGTTTTCAATTTTTGTTTTCATTTGAGTTTTCTGAATTATTTTCCTGGGAAGGTATGTACAGTAACTACAAGGTTGCTGTCATTCAGCTTTAGTGAACTTCGTGGTTCATAGTTAACTTAGTCTTTAGAATCTGTGTGTCAGAGATTAAAAGCTCTGATCCCACACACTTTTGAAAAATTGATTTGGTAAAGCTTGCCATTTTAAGAGATGGACTCACTGCCACAAGTGTAAGGATGCCTTTTGATTTCATTATTCTATTCCCATTTAAATCTGTGGTCAGACTGGATGAGCAGAATTCAAGCTGTAAAATGCCAGGGGAGGTTGGGAAGGCTGTAATAAGAGCATCCCAGTGCACAGTGATGGTTCTCCTATGAGACAATTGCTGCATATCAGGGGGTTCAAATACTGCTGGTGAAGACCACAGGAAGGGAAAAATTAAAAAGTGTAAATAAAAGAATAATCTCAGTCATTGTAAAACGCAGGTATTTATTTTCATAGCAGCTGATCTGTAGGAAAAGCAACAGACTCTTGACCAAGATGCAACAGCAAGCCTGGCTTAGCCTTCTTAACCTTTGCCAGTTGGTTTATGAAAGTTTAACTGCATCTGTCTGTCTCCTGTGGACCTGTGGAGAAGACACATCAAGTGCTGATATGGACACTGTGTAGGGCAAGAACAGGAAAAGGAGGAGGTTTCCAAAGTCAACCACTGGGACATGGAGTACCTTATTTTCTCTGGCTGACCATGAATAAATCTTTTTTAAAAGAATGGTATTTTCTCCTGGAAATCACTCTCCTGCGGTAACCTGCAGAAATGAACTTCTCATTCCCTAGAAATATACTTATGGACCTGCTTGGAAGCACCTGTAGTAGATAAATTACAAGGTCCTAAAAATGGCCTTTAAATTCACTTTAGCAAAGTATCAAACTTATCTCAGTAAAGAGGGGTGCTGAGCCAAGAGCATCCTGAGCCACTGGCAGGGTTTTCCTGCCACCGCTGCTGGATTCCCCTCTCCTGCCTCTCACTTCTGAAAACAAAAGGGCGGCATTTCGTCATTGTCTCTTGCAATGAAGTGAAGATGGTCAGCATCTGAGAACAAAAAGAAAGCAAGGAGCTGCTTGGTGCCATGAGAAGAAGAGATAAGGGGTTTTTCTTCCTCTACGAAACTTTAAAGCCTCCTTTCAGAAGAAAAGAAGGAAAATCCCAGAGATACTGTACATGTGACTATGACCTTGGTACGGCTGGGGAAAGTTATGCAACCCGAATTTGCCCGAATTACTCCTCTTCTTCCCGTGTGGGAGTGCTTCTGAAACTGCCAATAAACCGAACGTCATTTTGTGTCTGTATTTTAGGATGTATGTAGACAAAAAAACCAATTTATCTTCGAAAAGAAGTCTCTCCTACTAAAACTCTGAAGTATATGGACTAATTATTTACATCCTCTTTATGACCAGAAAAGATCCGTTTATTTAATGTTACAGTTCATTAATTGACTTTCATTTCTTTGTAACAGCCAACTGAATTTTTTGGTGACTGTGTTTTGTCTGGTTTTACTTTTGGCGATCAGTAAAATGATACACGATCTGAAAAAGTCATGGATGCAAACTGCCCTTCAAGGTACATCAGCATCAAAAGGTATTCAGTGACTCAGTTTGTTTTCTGAGCCATTCGACCATAGCAGTAATACAAATATATTAACACTTCACGACACTTCTCAAATAATTTCTTGCAGTTCCTGTAACTGAGTGACAATGTTGCAAAATAAACCCCACAGAAAAAATGGCTAGGAGATATACATTATAATATATTATATTTTTATATTAATATATAAATGTATTAATCAAATAGCATCGTTGGGATGCACAGGCTTCATGGCTGCTGCTACTCCCAAGACTGCCACTTTGTTGGGAAGAGCTGTCGTCCTCTCAGTGGCCATTTCTTGCTCGGGCACAGACCGTGTTTCTGACAACTGCACTCTGTTATTCAGACTGACAGAGATTCTAAGTAACTGGGGAGAGAATATAACAAACCTAACACATTGCTGACCCTTCTTCTGCCAAATGGGATCCTCCCACTGCTGTCATATCAGTGGCACAAATTAAGAGGGTTTGTGCACTTGTGTGATATTGCTCTGAATGCTGGCGGTGCAGAGCTGCTCTTATGTAGGGTACTGCCTCATCACAGGAATCACTCACAAATTCTCATAAAGTCTGGGGATCCTGAATTTTTAAAGAAAGTGCTAAGGACATAGGAGAGGTCACAGATGTTGAGATCCAGCCGAAAGTATAGTTCAGGAAGGCGGTTTTCCTTCGCTCAGGCTAAATTACCTGAGCAGATTCCCCTCTATACTCTCTTGTAACTATGTACCTCAGCACAAGTGAACCATAAATGCACAACCTTGAGATGTCTCTTTTGTTTACTAGTTTCCTGCTTTCTGTGTACAGACTTTTCAGGCTACTATAAATCAAGTAGATTAGGTCTCCTTATGGGAGTCCTATCTTTCAAAAAAATTTTTTTTCCCTTTCTCCATTTCCAAAGGTGCAGAAAGAATGCTGAAACCATTATTACCAAGAACAATCACACATTTAGGGTGTCCTCAAAGGTGAGGTGGGCTCTTATCAAGCCACCTTTCTTTCTGAGCATTCTTTATGGGGTTGCTCAGAATGGGTTCTTGGTATGACAAAGGAAGGACCTGGAGTTGTTTCCAAGGGACCATCACTACAGTCTGAACAGGACATTCTGCAGGCAAGAATGGGAACACACCACACACAGTACAAACAGTGTTCAGCAAGAGAGAGAGAACAAAAGGAAGACAGCTGGGAGACAGGTAGGATTGGATTGAATGGATTTAACAGTTTCATACAGAAAAACCTTAATTTACTGAGTTTGAGGAGTAGAAGGTTCAAATTCAGAGTTTGATAGCCATTATAACTTTTTAGCTTGGGTGACTTGACTATTACTTAGTGCTGGTGTTATTTGCCACGATGTCTCAGGGTGATGAGGATAAGAACTCAGGACATCTCAGGAAAAACAGTTTTTTCTGGCCACCTGCTCAACCACCAACTGTTCACACTTATTTTTTTCCCACTTTTTAAAGTAAATGTGCCAAAGGATATCAAAACATATTTATCAGAACAGTAAAATAATAAACTATAACAAGGTGTCAGATTAAATAGGAAATGTAGTGGAAAGATATAATAAAAAGGTTTGAAAAACACTCCTCTTGCTTCTGTCCTTGAAAGGTAAGTTAATCCCTCCAGTATTATTTTCTAGTTCAGCAGCTCCCTGCAGCTTCCTGAGTTTTATAGCCACAGAAACCCAAAGCAAAGGCTCCCTCCTGCCACCTTGAGACTTTTGCTCCTGGTCCTCCTCTTTCTCCTGCTGCTCTCATATCCTCACGTGCCCCAACACCTTTCCGTGCTGGGCACACTCACCAGACAGAAACTGCTCCCTTCTCTGCACAGCAATCACACAGAGCAGGCCCTTCCCTTCTGTGCCACCCCGTCCCAGGAGTCAGCTCAAAGGTCACACAGCGTCCTTGGGCACAAAGTGCAACAAGCCAACCTAAAAGCACATCCCTTTTGCCACTCTGTATTAAAGGGAAGCAGCTTCACTTGTACAGAACTACAGACTGAAGATATCTGAAATGGAGTTTTCTGTTCTACGGAAAGAATTTCTTTCCTGCTATTTTTACCATTTAAACTCAGAATGAAAATCAGAAAATGCAGCTTCAAACCTGACAGAAATTCCAGTTTTCACCTACTTAAAATAATTCAGAATATGCTACAGCATATTTTCTGTGTGGAATAAATCAGCACATTGGGTATTTTAAACACACATTGATTTAATTAAAAAATTAAAATATACATGATTTCAAAGGAAGACTCAAGCATCCTATTTTAAAAATGCCTTTCTTTTTGTTTTAATCAATTTCTCTTGCAGCTTTCCTTATAAGAGTGCCAATAATTTAATTTCAGTTCAGAAGAGAAACAAAACAGAATGCTTTTAACAAGCAACAATTCCAATTGTTTATTATGTTAAAAGCAAAAAAAACATTATAATAAAACTCTGCATCCAGTACTCATGAGGAAATAGCTAAATTTATATGGTAGGTTATGATTTTCAGAATCAGTGTGTAGCTGTTTTCTCAGAATTCCTAAACATTAGTCCTCCTTTAATAGGGCAGCTGAAATCATTAGGTTCCTCCTCTTTTCTCTCTTCCTCCCCACTATTTTTAGCATTTTTTTATTATTATTTTCAAGGTGAAATACTTATTTTTATTCAAGGCATCTTTCTCTACTGGGGACTTCCAGGATTAAACTAAAAAGCTGCATGTTTAATATAGTGCCATTGAGTGTAACACTCCTATCTTGATATCTTATCAAAGACTCATGGGGTAGGAAAAATGGTCTTACAAATTTTCAGCAGGGAAATATAACTTCTTGTACAGGCTTCAAATAAAATCCACAAGTGACAGAATCTTGTAAACTTCTTAGATTTCTGAGTGCTAGAGGAGGGTCCCCTGTGCTGCATTCCCTGGCAAAGGGCACCAGTAATCCCCAAACTGTCTCATGCTGGAGCAGTGGAAACCTTTAGGTGATGGTACAGTCCGAAGCTCAGCAATTTTCTAGTTTTAAGTTCTAAGTATAGAAAACTGAGCCTGAGGCTACTATCCATGCTGTACTCCAGCTGATATCACACCAGTGATGGCTTCAATTATTTCTTTGTAGAGATGTACTTGCAGAGAATCTCCAGGTGTGTTAAAACCTCCTCTTTCTGGGTGAAAGTGCAATTGTGTCTGCACCACTCAGCTAAACCATTCCATGGCTATGGAAATAATCACATTCCTCTTGGGAACACACAGGGCATGGTCAGCAATAGCACCATCATCCCTGGTTTAAAAACGGAGCCTGGGAGGAGTTGCTGAAGCACACTATCATTCATTCATTCTTTTTTTTGGTGATGGTTTTTCCTCATGCTGATGTAAATTCAAACGCCCTCATATGCAGTCATATGTCGTTATCACCACTGCTTCCTCCAGCCTATCAAGTTGGTCACACGGATGTTTCCTAATCTGCTATGGAGTTTAGAGTTTATGGCAATCAAGTGAAAGTAAATTCAGCTAACAAAGACCTATTTATTAAATTCCTAAGAAAATCTCTTTGATTTTGAACCTGGCAGCTAAAGAGCTGAATGAGAGACAAAGTACAATATCCAGAGGAGGGAAAAAATTGTCAGGCAGCTAAAGACGAAGGACATTAAGCTCTGCATTTAGCACAGGGGTAGATACCTGTGTCAGAAGTGGATGCTGCCGGGTCTGCCAAGATTCTTCGTTCCCTTCCTCAGGAAATTATGGATGTTTGCAGACAAATAATTGTAGTTGTCCCCTCCCTTGCACCCTCAGAGCACATTTCTGATGATACAAGTATGGTTTCTTGGGTATATTATCAAGGTGCTTCACTGCATGTAATAAAAAAGAAGGCCAAGAGGAAGCAAAGAAAAGAGGTTCCAACACATCTCAGATCCCAGCAGAAGTCCAGTGTTTGTAATCCCTGAATCCCCTCTCAGTGACAACCATAGTGATTTGCTTGAGGAGAGGTGGTAAAATAGTACACTGAACTTGGGAAGAATTCTGTGCAGTAACTACATTAACAGTCCAGCTGCTGCTTTTACAAGAAAAATGGTCTAATTATTTATAATTGTGCAAATTCTAGCATGGCCCTTTTTTTTATGGCACTCATCCATCCCACTATCTGTCATATAAAGCTGCTCAGAATGAAAACCCATATCCCTTCAGCACCTCAGCAAAGTGTCACTGGCCAGGGCTCTTGCTCTGATGGATGATACCAGTGACAGCTGCCAGAAAACACACTTAAATTGCTCACAGATACCTTGAAGGTGTATTCAGCAATACATATTACCTAAAAAGAACCAATATATATCTTTCTGCTCGTCAGTTTTGTACTTGTACATTCTATTCTTTAATACCAACCCTTAAATCCAATTTCTCTGGAGTTAGTTATTCAGACATCACTGGTATGATTAATAAAAACAGAAGTGGAATTGACAATGGCTAGATTAAAACGCCAAGCCCAACCATCAGAAGCTCTGAATTGGTGGAGGTGTATTGACAGAAGTGTGCCAAGGGTTTGGGCACTGTTGCTTTTAATGCCATTATTTCAGTATCATGCGTGTACTGGCAGAACATTCACCTCCTAAACCTTACAGCTGAAATAAGCCTACAATTTTTTTTTTTTTTTCCTAAACTGTGAGCTGATTGTGGATTGGTCATTTTCTTTTCTCTTCTATTGTTTTTGGCTAGCCAACTGTATGCACTTGATTTGTAGTGAGGCTGATTTATCCTAATTTTTAAAGCAGATGCAACCTGCAGAGAGCTTAAATGGATTTGTGAGACTTTCTAGACATGACCCATCAGTGGATTTTGGAAACACAGCTTCCAATCTCCTAGGAATTGGTATTCTTCGTTTAACTATGGTCAAAATGAGACCAGCTGCTTATTTTTACTGTATTCAGCTCATTTTGAATTTAATTAATCTGACCAGACTAATTTTATTTTCCAATAAAACCTATTCTGTCAAAACATTTCTAAGCAGCTTTAATAGAAATGACCAAACCCATTTTTCTCAAAATTTATGGTTATCATCAACAGCCTTTGGCTCTGCACAGGCTTTATAGTACTGACAGTCCCAAAAACCATGGCTGAAAACGGTGTTTAGAAAGTAGGAACACTGGGGAGAAGTCACTGAGATCAACCTTCAGGTCAGCTGAAGAGACCCCAGAGGAGGACACGTCTCTTGCCCCTGGTCTGGGGCCAGAGCTGTCTCTAAAAAGCAGTGTAGAGATCCCCTTTATGAATGTCAATGATATTTACCTACTTAAAGCTGTGACCACAGTTAAAGAATCACACTAAGGTTCCCTTGAAAATCCAGGTTGTTATTTTATAATTAGCATAGTATATAGACACACTGGACAAGGCAGTCTCAGCAACAGATTTAATTCAACAGCTAAGCCTTGGCAGGCAGGGTACATCTTAAACACTCTAAAGTTGTTGATTTAGTTCCTGTTAATTCTAGCATGGAAGAAGCTGACTACACATTTGTTTCATGGTACTGCTGCATCCCCAGCAGGTTCTGCTCTTTCTTGGAGATAAATATATTTACTATTTTTAGGCTTCATTTTTAGTATTTTTTTAATCAATATATAAATAACCATAAATAATGTCTTCAGTCAGTACAATATTAGCATCATAGATTAAACTAGTCCCATCTCTTAAGGTCTCTAACAACAATAAGGAGGTACAAAACTGTTTCTACTTGAACTGTGCCATTTCATGCAGAAGTAGACATTTAACTGTATCTGTTTGGGGTCCCCCCCCCAAATATTGTTTAATAGATTTCCATTTCTGTTATTTAAACAACCACAGAACAATCAAGATATGCAGTGACACAAAATTAATATCATTAAAATAAAATTAATTTGGACTGGATATGCCTGACATGAACATGTCATACTGGAAGACAAAAAATTCTGCTCTTCTCTTCAGTTTTTTTTATCATTAAAGTGGCTGGCTCACATTTTGGGAAAGAGCCAAGACTAATTCACCTTTCTGTCTGTTAAAATTAGAGGAGAGGGTTTTTGCAGGACATTAATATCCATCAGTGATTTTTGAAAAGTTTATTAAGTATTATGAAGTGATGTAAGAGCAATTTTGAAGTAAAAAACCACAGATTGGTTTGACAGCGAAGTAATAAAATATTTGTTTAAATGGTAGAGGAATAACTGTTACTTTGAGAGGTGGACTCAGTTTCTTTGCAATATTTATGTCTCTTACATCACCTATATGTAGAATACTTGCAAATATTAAAATACGCATACAAAACTTCCTTTTTAATAATTGTATAGCTTGACTTTCATTGTTTGAAGGTGAAAGTGTGGGCTTGGGGGATAGCTTAGTTTAACTTTTACTTCTTCTTTTATAGACAAGAACTCAGCCTAATATTTGTTTTTGTTTCCCTTCTGTCCAATATTCATACACATAGAGAATGTTTCTCAATGCAAACATGGAGCACCGGCATTTACACCAGTGTGAGCTTGAGGGGTCGGGTGAGAGCAGCAAAGACAAAAAGCTGCCTGAGCATCTCCCAAGTGAGCAAACTGAAAAATTAATTTTAATATACTTAATTATTTTCCTTAAGTTACATGGTAGGCTAAAAAGGCTGCTTTATTCTTTAAATAAATTTGTTGATGATCAAATGCTACTAGAAATGGTTAGGCTTAAATTTGGATTCTACTCAAATAAGTGACATATTAAACAGCCCAGATAAGAAAAGCTGCAACATTTTCAGTTGAACTTGTCAGTTGAGTAGTAGGAAGAGGAAACATAAATAAAAAAGTTACAGAAAGTACATTTTCAAGTTTAAAATAGTTGAAAAACAAGGACCAATATGGTATGTCCTAAACACCTGCAAATACCACCTGCTGTTTTCTTTATTAGTATGTGGACTATTTTGAAGTTCCCTTGTAAAACAATGTGTTTAGTTCTAATTTCATATTATGGCAGACTAGAATAAACTTGGGACCCATCTTGGTACAGGTATTGCTGACACAGATTTTCAGTTTCTGTTTTTTATGCTTAGCATTGTATTGACAAAGTAAAGGTTTCTGGCCAAGTATGGATTGGATTTAGAGCCATGAGAGGTGACTATTAAAAACAGTGAATCCTTTTTTGTCAGAAGTGCTTCAAAAGTTGAAACATAAATATGTATTCAAAGTTAACATGAACTGTAAGTATTAAATTATTCGTCAAATAAAAAAACAAATTTTAGGTAATATATTAAACTTTATAAACTACGAATCAAAAGATCAAGGTGAAATCTTGGCCTCTTTTTCTCCCAGTGAAAAAATTCATCAATGTCTGTGGAGGATTTCTGACGTATATGCAGATGAAACGAAATCTCTGCTCCAAAGCTCTGCTGGAAAAACAATTAAATGCACTAGATAGTGATCTAATAGCATATTTCACACAGAAGAACTCCGCAGAGATGCGAGTGAAGTGAACAAACCAAACAGTTTATTGAGGGAAGGAAAGCGAAGGGAAGGGGTGAGCTGGGAGGCAAAAACTGGGATGGGCAAACAAGGGTCTGAGGGCTGGAGGGAGGGAGGGAGAGAAGGAGGGAGGGAAGGAGGGAGGGAAGGAGGGAGGGAAGGAGGGAAGGAAGGAGGGAGGGAGGGAGCTGCCAACTGGGAGGGTGAGGGCAGGAGCTCCTGGAGCTTCCCACAGGCTCAGCTGGGACCAGCAACAGCTCTGCCTGGAGCTCGGGCTGGCCCCTCTGCTTTGCAGGTGCACCTCTCTTCAATAAGAGCGTGGGGTCGCCGAAAGACACCAGTTCTCATCCAGCTGATGAAGTTCGGCAGATCTTGTGTTGAACTTCAGCTGGATGAACTGGCTGAGGAAGGAGGGGCTCTCGTATTTCCTCAGGGCTTGAAGGGCTGCAAGAGAGGAAGAGAGCCAGGGTCAGAGGCTGGACTGCAGGAATCCAAGGAAACCCTCCTGTCAAGGCCATCCCAGGAGGGAGCGGGAGACAAGGGCAGGGGCCAGAAGGTGCTGGCCACCGCTCTGCCACGTGTCCCTGAAAGCTCTCCGTGCTCTGCCCGCGGCGCCCCTCGTCCGCACAGGGAGCGGAGCAGAGCCCTCCGCAGCCCGGGCAGGGATCGTAGCTCCGAGCCCAGGATTTGCAGCTGCCCCGGCGCACCCCGCCGCCGGGCGGCTGCCCTCACTCACCCTCCCTGAGGACCTGGAGCTCCTCCTTCTGCCCCATCATGAGCACTCCGGCGACCCCTGCCAACACAGAGCCCGTGGCGGCCCCAGGCGGCACCGCTGCCCCCCGCGGGCGCTGCCGGCCCTGCGGCCACAACGCCCTCGTCCCCCGGCGGGGCTCAGCCCGGGCCCCTGCCGCAGGCTGCCGGCCAAGCAAGGGCACGGCTGCGGCGGGGCGGCGGCAGCGCCGGGGCAGGCGGCGCAGCAGCGCCCCGGGCCCGGGCCCGCTGCCTGCGGGGGCAGCAGCCGGGCGGGGAGGCGGGCAGGGACGCGGGGCTGGTGGCTCACCGATGCACCTGACGGCCGCCTCTCGCAGGCGCTTCTGCGGGCTCTGCAGGCACGGCAGGGCCCAGCGCAGGTGCTCGGCCGCTCGGCTCTCGTCCTCCAGCAGCTGCGGAGAGCGCCAGGAGGGAAGGCTTGGCGCGGGCCCTACCCCTCGGCCGGGCGCTCCCTGCGCCCAGCGCCGGCCTCCCCGGCCCGCAGAGCCCAGGGAAGGGAGCGGCGTGCGGGGCGCAGGCCGGCGCCCCTGGGGGCGGCGCTGGGCAGGGGCGCAGCTGCCAGCCCCACACGCTGAGCCCCGGGGCCAGGGGGCTGCTCCAGCCTGCGCCTGGGGCTTCCAGGCTGTCCTTACCAGGTACTCGGCCACCTTCATCCTCCGCTGCTTCTTCAGCAGCAGCTCCTCCAGCTCCCTCCTCCTCAGGAAGCGTGCCGCACAAAGCAGGGCTTCCCGAGAGGCCTGGAGAGCAGCAGAGAGCCGGAGGTGGCACCAGAGCCCAGGGCACAGGAGGACCCGTGTCCCTGTGCCGGGGCCGGCCAAGGGCTGGAGCCCGCCAGGCGCCAGGGCCGGAGGCAGCTGAGCCCCCTCGCAGGGATGCAGCAGCATCCCACAAAACCTCACCTCTGCCACACGCCGGTTCTCATCGTGCCAGCGCAGGAAGAGAGGGAACAGGCTCTGGCTCACGACTCTTGTGAGATGCTTTTCCCCCTCTCCCGCTGCTAGCTCCATCACCCGGCAGAAGAGCTGGATGGAGAGCAGCTGCACGTGGCTGTTGTCCTGGAGGAAAGGACAAGAGCTCAGCACCAACTTCTCTGGGCCCACCGGGGCAAAGGCCCAAAGCTGCACAGGGCAAAAAGTTTCCAGCAGCGTCCAGTGCCTGTGGCTGGGGGCACAGAGCCTTACACTTTCCAAGTGTGGCAGGAGTGGCTCAGCCAGCTTCAGGGCGGGGAGGGCATGGAGAGCTGCTGGAGAGGCGCCCTGGAGGGCGAGCAAAGGCCGGCTCCAGAGACTCACGGCCAGGGCAAAGATGGCCTCGTTGTCCCCTCTGGAGAAGAAGGTGCTGTGCAGCGGCCCGTCCTGCAGCACAGAGAGCAGCGCTGCAAGCACCTTCTCCACTGCCGCTCCCGACGAGCCGATGGTTCTCCACATCAGGGCTGCAGCTCTGTGGGAGCAGAGCTGTGCGTCACTGCCGTGCCCCGCGCAGCTGCGTGGGGCCGGGTGACAGAGCCCCGGTGCCCTGAGGGGCAGGCAGGGAGCATGGCAGCAGGCTCAGGAAACAGAGGGGCCCAAGGGGCCCGGAGCTCTCTGCCTGCCCGGCAGACCCCCCTGGACAGGCTCTCGAGGGCCTTGGGCCCTACAGGCCCTACAGGCCCTACAGGCCCTACAGGCCCTGAGCTCTGGAGGCAGTTGCGCCCCGTACCCGTCACACGATGGGGCACAGCGCAGGAGGCTCATCACCACGTGGGCAGGGTGTTCTTCAGCCAGCCTCACGATGTCCATTTGCAGCCCGGCATCCGCGGTGACAGGGGACACGAGTCTCTGGGGAATGTCCCTCACCGTGGCTGGCACCTGGAGGAGGCATGGAGTGCTGTCCGAGGGAGCAACTTCCCCAGCTTCCCCTAAGAACTGCTTGCCTGCCACCACGTTGTGCTGGCCTCAAAGGCTGAGGGGGCCCAGCGGACGTGGCTTGAGGGCCCACACGATCCTGGGAGGCCTTCAGCCCTGGCCCCAGGCTGCTTACCTGCTGCTGATAAGGGACACCCTTGTCCTTGGAAAACTCCAGAGGGAGAGCTGGAATCGCAGCCTTCGTGGGTGCGGCGTCCGTCTTTGAGATGCCCCCCCGGCTGAGGGCGTTGGTGGTGGCCATGGCCTCAGTCAGGCCCACGTCAGCCTTGGCCCTGCCCTGAGCCATGGCCCTGGCAGAGTTTGCTGCGCCCTCGGAGGACGCTGTGCTGGCACCAGGCTTTGCCTGCAGCTCGGCGGGCCTGGAGTCGGGCCGGGCTGCGTCCTGGGTTGCTGCGGCGGTGGTCTTCCTACGCCGAAGGCGCAGGAACCTGCGCAAGATCTGCAGCAGAGGGAAGGGCGGGAAGAGAGGGACGTTGCCTGGAGTGCTCCAAGCAACGGTGCTGGGCCGAGCAGGGCCGGCAGGCCCGGCCCGGGTGGGGATGGCCGCAGGTACCTGCGCTGCTCGGCGGAAGCGGCCGCGGGCGGGGTCCTGCTCTTGTTTCCAGTCCTTCCCTGCATCTGGCAAAG
Organism: Acrocephalus scirpaceus scirpaceus; assembly: GCA_910950805.1. Taxonomy (NCBI): domain Eukaryota; kingdom Metazoa; phylum Chordata; class Aves; order Passeriformes; family Sylviidae; genus Acrocephalus; species Acrocephalus scirpaceus. Next base: position 41,568,112 of record OU383779.1, on the reverse strand, counting down.
AGCGAGCACGGCCAGAGCTGAGGGGCTGCGGGAGAGGCCCGAGGACAGCCCAGCCCTGCACTCCCCAGGCAAGGACAGCCCCGGATGGCCAGGGGACTGAGCACGGCTGCCGGGGGGGCAGCCCCAGCCCCTGTTCCATTCTGTCCGTGGCCATGTCCACAGGGGCTGGGGTTGGATCGGACGGGATGGGATGGGGCCAGGCTGGGCACAGGCACCAGCCCTGCGGCCCAGCTCTGCCACTCACCGTCCTGCAGCGGCTGCAACTGCTGCGGCTCTTCAGGCTGCTGTGCCGGGGCAGCTGCAGGGCCTTTCTTGTTTTTGCCCCGGAACACCCTGAAGAAGCTGAGCACTCTGCCCGCCATCCCGCTGTCTGACCTCGAGGGCACCTTTGGGACAGGTGCCTCGGGAAAGGTCCCAATCAGGGAGCGCCGCAGTCGCGCCTTCAAGGCGCCTGCGACACAGAAGCCTCAGGGAGGCTACAGGACAGCAAGTCCTGCACTCTGCTCTCGAGGGCTCCTGCCACAATGACAGGAGACTCCTCGTGAACAACTGAGGTGGCTAAGTCCCACGGCCTGGCCCCGAGGCCGGCCACAGGAGTAATGCCTCGGGAATGCTTCGGGTCGGCAGCGAAGGAGCTCTGGCTGTGCGGGGGCTCCTCACAGCTCCGCTCTCTCGCTTCCTCTCCCGTCGCCTGCACCGAGCAACTGAGGCACAGCCGCGTGTGTCCCAACGGGCTGCTTGGACACACTGTTCCACGGTCACCGTGCTCCACCGTGTCACCAACGGCCCTTGCACACGCTGCCACGTGCCCTGGGGCCGCCCCCGCCCCGCCCAAACCGCCCCGGGATGGAAGCCATCCGTTGCCCCGAGTGTCTGAGACAGGCCGGGACACACCTGGGCCGGCCAAGTGCTCAGGGAAGGGCTCTCCACGGTGCCTGGCCCGCACAGCCCAGCTGCGTGCTGGCCCTGGGGCGCAGCAGCTTCCAGCAAGCAAGAGGCAAACGCATCTTGCCAAGAGTTCAAACACCCCTGATAGGGAAGATGACATTTGTGTGTGCTTAAAGGCCTTTGAATTCACAGCTCTCCAAGGGAGCTTTGGGGCTCTCAGCTGGGCAGAGATGATCCGGCTCAGACCTGTGCTCAGCGCAGGGGAACACACCCTGCTGCGAGTGCATGGCTTGGTGTCCACAGGCCCAGGCAGGAGCCAAAGCTGCTCTTCACAGCCTTGTCCCTTCCCACCCTTCTGCCAAGGGCAACGGGCCTCAAGGACTGAAAGGAGCGCAGGGAGCCAAAGGGAGACAGCTGCACCCAGCTCACACTGGGGGCTCCTGGGGAGGCACTTTCCTGGAGAAGCAAGCCCCTGTCCTCCAAAGGCATTTCCCCAAGTTTGTACATTTCCCGGGAAACACCAACACACACTTAAGAAACTCTGGCAAGGCTGAATTACTTCTGGTCCTTGCAGCACAAGCACGCCAGCTCCAGCTCATCTTCCTTCCCTGAGTGTGTTTCACGTGTGGCTTTGGGAACACAGCCCCGGGCCCCCTACAAACACGAGCTGCCCGCTGCCACTTCACGTGCCTGAGCTCCTGCCTGCGGCCTCAGCAGCAAACCCAGGCTGCTGCCAGCCAGAGAGCAGAGCCCTGTTCCCTCAGGAGGCTCTGGTAAGCACCTTCCAGGACGCTCTGCTGTGCACGCAGCCCTTCTCCTGCCCACCCAGAACGCTCTTGGGACAAGAGAGCACCAGCTGGCCGGCTCTGGGGTCGGCAGAGACCAAACACAGGCGCAGGGAGATGCAGCGGCTGGTCTGCAGCCATGCCCAAGAGGGATGGGAAGGGGAAGGAAGGGTCCCTTGCCTCTGGTCTCACTTGGCTGGGTTTCTGACTGGGTCTGAGGCAGGGACTGCGATTCCTCGCTTGTGGGGACACCAGAAGGGCCAGAACCACAGCCAGCCTGCAGGCACGGCCTGACAGCACTCCATCCACTGGGACGGTCGCGCCCCTGAGTCTCAGCCACTCAGCTGCTGCTGCTGCATTGGCTTTTAGGCACAGCCAAAGCTCACAGGTAGGCCACAACGGCCTCTGGTTCTGCCCTCCTCCTGTCCCTGTGTAGGGATGGAGCATTGCTGTGCTTTCAGGAAGCTCTTGGTGAAACCTTCCAGCACTGCAAGCTCCTTTTGCCCTCCCCGTGGATCCCTCACGGCTGGGTTCTGAGCAGACTCAAGCTGGCTCCTCTAAAACCCAGGCTCCTTGTTCCCTTCAGCGTGCTCAGCACGACCTTGCAGTGCACCATGTTGTGCAGCTGGACCTGCAGGACAGGGACCTTTGCAGCCTGAGCTGCCCTCGCTCCTCTCTGTCCGTGCACAGAACACAGCGCGGAAGACAACGGCAGCAGGGCCCTGTGTGTCCCAGGGCTCAGGGTTTGTGCTGCTTCAGCTCCGCAGAGACGCGAGTGAAGTGAACAAACCAAACAGTTTATTGAGGGAAGGAAAGCGAAGGGAAGGGGTGAGCTGGGAGGCAAAAACTGGGATGGGCAAACAAGGGTCTGAGGGCTGGAGGGAGGGAGGGAGAGAAGGAGGGAGGGAAGGAGGGAGGGAAGGAGGGAAGGAAGGAGGGAGGGAGGGAGCTGCCAACTGGGAGGGTGAGGGCAGGAGCTCCTGGAGCTTCCCACAGGCTCAGCTGGGACCAGCAACAGCTCTGCCTGGAGCTCGGGCTGGCCCCTCTGCTTTGCAGGTGCACCTCTCTTCAATAAGAGCGTGGGGTCGCCGAAAGACACCAGTTCTCATCCAGCTGATGAAGTTCGGCAGATCTTGTGTTGAACTTCAGCTGGATGAACTGGCTGAGGAAGGAGGAGCTTGTATTCCCTCAGGGCTTGAAGGGCTGCAAGAGGAAGAGAGCCAGGGTCAGAGGCTGGATTGACGGAATCCAAGGAAACCCTCCTGTCAAGGCCATCCAGGAGGGAGCGGGAGACAAGGGCAGGGGCCAGAAGGTGCTGGCCACGGCCTGCCACGTGTCCCTGAAAGCTCTCCGTGCTCTGCCCGCGGCGCCCCTCGTCCGCACAGGGAGCGGAGCAGAGCCCTCCGCAGCCCGGGCAGGGATCGTAGCTCCGAGCCCAGGATTTGCAGCTGCCCCGGCGCACCCGCGGCTGCCCTCACTCACCCTCCCTGAGGACCTGGAGCTCTCCTTCTGCCCCATCATGAGCACTCCGGCGACCCTGCCAACAGAGAGCCCGTGGCGGCCCCACGGCGCACCGCTGCCCCCCGCGGGCGCTGCCGGCCCTGCGGCCACCCACACGCCCTCGTCCCCCGGCGGGGCTCAGCCCGGGCCTCTGCCGCATGCTGCCGGCCAAGCAAGGGCACGGCTGCGGCGGGGCGGCGGCAGCGCCGAGGGCAGGCGGGGCAGCAGCGCTCCGGGCCCGGGCCCGCTGCCTGCGGGGGCAGCAGTCGGGCGGGGAGGCGGGGCAGGACGCGGGCTGCGGGGCTGGTGGCTCACCGATGCACCTGACGGCCGCCTCTCGCAGGCGCTGCGGGCTCTGCAGGGACGGCAGGGCCCAGCGCAGTCTCGGCAGGCTCGCGCGGCGGTTCTCGTCCTCCAGCAGCTGCTGCGGAGAGCGCCAGGAGGGAAGGCTTGGCGCGGGCCCTACCCCTCGGCCGGGCGCTCCCTGCGCCCAGCGCCGGCCTCCCCGGCCCGCAGAGCCCAGGGAAGGGAGCGGCGTGCGGGCGCAGGCCGGCGCCCCTGGGGGCGGCGCTGGGCAGGGCGCAGCTGCCAGCCCCACACGCTGAGCCCCGGGGCCAGGGGGCTGCTCCGGCCTGCGCCTGGGCTTCCAGGCTGTCCTTACCAGGCACTCGGCCACTTTCATCCTCCGCTGCTTCTTCAGCAGCAGCTCCTCCAGCTCCCTCCTCCTCAGGAAGCGTGCCGCACAAAGCAGGGCTTCCCGAGAGGCCTGGAGAGCAGCAGAGAGCCGGAGGTGGCACCAGAGCCCAGGGCACAGGAGGACCCGTGTCCCTGTGCCGGGGCCGGCCAAGGGCTGGAGCCCGCCAGGCGCCAGGGCCGGAGGCAGCCGAGACCCCTCGCAGGGATGCAGCAGCATCCCACAAAACCTCACCTCTGCCACACGCCGGTTCTCATCGTGCCAGCGCAGGAAGAGAGGGAACAGGCTCTGGCTCACGACTCTCGTGAGATGCTTTTCCCCCTCTCCCGCTGCTAGCTCCATCACCCGGCAGAAGAGCTGGATGGAGAACAGCTGCACGTGGCTGTTGTCCTGGAGGAAAGGACAAGAGCTCAGCACCAACTTCTCTGGGCCCACCGGGGCAAAGGCCCAAAGCTGCACAGGGCAAAAAGTTTCCAGCAGCGTCCAGTGCCTGTGGCTGGGGGCACAGAGCCTTACACTTTCCAAGTGTGGCAGGAGTGGCTCAGCCAGCTTCAGGGCGGGGAGGGCATGGAGAGCTGCTGGAGAGGCGCCCTGGAGGGCGAGCAAAGGCCGGCTCCAGAGACTCACGGCCAGGGCAAAGATGGCCTCGTTGTCCCCTCTGGAGAAGAAGGTGCTGTGCAGCGGCCCGTCCTGCAGCACAGAGAGCAGCGCTGCAAGCACCTTCTCCACTGCCGCTCCCGACGAGCCGATGGTTCTCCACATCAGGGCGGCAGCTCTGTGGGAGCAGAGCTGTGCGTCACTGCCGTGCCCCGCGCAGCTGCGTGGGGCCGGGTGACAGAGCCCCGGTGCCCTGAGGGGCAGGCAGGGAGCATGGCAGCAGGCTCAGGAAACAGAGGGGCCCAAGGGGCCCGGAGCTCTCCTGCCTGTCCCGGCAGACCCCCCTGGACAGGCTCTCGAGGGCCTTGGGCCCTACAGGCCCTACAGGCCCTACAGGCCCTACAGGCCCTGAGCTCTGGAGGCAGTTGTGCCCCGTACCCGTCACACGATGGGGCACAGCGCAGGAGGCTCATCACCACGTGGGCAGGGTGTTCTTCAGCCAGCCTCACGATGTCCATTTGCAGCCCGGCATCCGCGGTGACAGGGGACACGAGTCTCTGGGGAATGTCCCTCACCGTGGCTGGCACCTGGAGGAGGCATGGAGTGCTGTCCGAGGGAGCAACTTCCCCAGCTTCCCCTAAGAACTGCTTGCCTGCCACCACGTTGTGCTGGCCTCAAAGGCTGAGGGGGCCCAGCGGACGTGGCTTGAGGGCCCACACGATCCTGGGAGGCCTTCAGCCCTGGCCCCAGGCTGCTTACCTGCTGCTGATAAGGAACACCCTTGTCCTTCGGAAAACTCCAGAGGGAGAGCTGGAATCGCAGCCTTCGTGGGTGCAGGCGTCCGTCTTTTAGGATGCCCCCCCGGCTGAGGGCGTTGGTGGTGGCCATGGCCTCAGTCAGGCCCACGTCAGCCTTGGCCCTGCCCTGAGCCATGGCCCTGGCAGAGTTTGCTGCGCCCTCGGAGGACGCTGTGCTGGCACCAGGCTTTGCCTGCAGCTCGGCGGGCCTGGAGTCGGGCCGGGCTGCGTCCTGGGTTGCTGCGGCGGTGGTCTTCCTACGCCGAAGGCGCAGGAACCTGCGCAAGATCTGCAGCAGAGGGAAGGGCGGGAAGAGAGGGACGTTGCCTGGAGTGCTCCAAGCACGGTGCTGGGCCGAGCAGGGCCGGCAGGCCCGGCCCGGGTGGGGATGGCCGCAGGTACCTGCGCTGCTCGACGGAAGCGGCCGCGGGCGGGGTCCTGCTCTTGTGTCCAGGTCCTTCCCTGCATCTGGCAAAGAGCGAGCACGGCCAGAGCTGAGGGGCTGCGGGAGAGGCCCGAGGAACAGCCCAGCCCTGCGCTCCCCAGGCAGGGACAGCCCCGGATGGCCAGGGGACCGAGCACGGCTGCCGGGGGGGCAGCCCCAGCCCCTGTTCCATTCTGTCCGTGGCCATGTCCACAGGGGCTGGGGTTGGATCGGATGGGATGGGATGGGGCCAGGCTGGGCACAGGCACCAGCCCTGCGGCCCAGCTCTGCCACTCACCGTCCTGCAGCGGCTGCAACTGCTGCGGCTCTTCAGGCTGCTGTGCCGGGGCAGCTGCAGGGCCTTTCTTGTTTTTGCCCCGGAACACCCTGAAGAGGCTGAGCACTCTGCCCGCCATCCCGCTGTCTGACCTCGAGGGCACCTTTGGGACAGGCGCCTCGGGAGAGGTCCCAGTCAGGGAGCGCCGCAGTCGCGCCTTCAAGGCGCCTGCGACACAGAAGCCTCAGGGAGGCTACAGGACAGCAAGTCCTGCACTCTGTTCTCGAGGGCTCCTGCCACAATGACAGGAGACTCCTCGTGAACAACTGAGGTGATTAAGTCCCGTGGCCTGGCCGCGAGGCCGGCCGCAGGAGTAAGGCCTTGGGAATGCTCCGGGTCGGCAGCAAAGGAGCTCTGGCTGTGCGGGGGCTCCTCACAGCTCCGCTCTCTCGCTTCCTCTCCCGTCGCCTGCACTGAGCAACTGAGGCACAGCCGCGTGTGTCCCAACGGGCTGCTTGGACACACTGTTCCACGGTTACCGTGCTCCACCGTGTCACCAACGGCCCTTGCACACGCTGCCACGTGCCCTGGGGCCGCCCCCGCCCCGCCCAAACCGCCCCGGGATGGAAGCCATCCGTTGCCCCGAGTGTCTGAGACAGGCCGGGACACACCTGGGCCGGCCAAGTGCTCAGGGAAGGGCTCTCCACGGTGCCTGGCCCGCACAGCCCAGCTGCGTGCTGGCCCTGGGGCGCTCTTCCAGCAAGCAAGAGGCAAACGCATCTTGCCAAGAGTTCAAACACCCCTGATAGGGAAGATGACATTTGTGTGTGCTTAAAGGCCTTTGAATTCACAGCTCTCCAAGGGAGCTTTGGGGCTCTCAGCTGGGCAGAGATGATCCGGCTCAGACCTGTGCTCAGCGCAGGGGAACACACCCTGCTGCGAGTGCGTGGCTTGGTGTCCACAGGCCCAGGCAGGAGCCAAAGCTGCTCTTCACAGCCTTGTCCCTTCCCACACCCTTCTGCCAAGGGCAACGGGCCTCAAGGACTGAAAGGAGCGCAGGGAGCCAAAGGGAGACAGCTGCACCCAGCTCACACTGGGGGCTCCTGGGGAGGCACTTTCCTGGAGAAGCAAGCCCCTGTCCTCCAAAGGCATTTCCCCAAGTTTGTACATTTCCCGGGAAACACCAACACACACTTAAGAAACTCTGGCAAGGCTGAATTACTTCTGGTCCTTGCAGCACAAGCACGCCAGCTCCAGCTCATCTTCCTTCCCTGAGTGTGTTTCACGTGTGGCTTTGGGCACACAGCCCCGGGCCCCCTACAAACACGAGCTGCCCCCTGCCACTTCACGTGCCTGAGCTCCTGCCTGCGGCCTCAGCAGCAAACCCAGGCTGCTGCCAGCCAGAGAGCAGAGCCCTGTTCCCTCAGGAGGCTCTGGTGAGCACCTTCCAGGACGCTCCGCTGTGCACGCAGCACTTCTCCTGCCCGCCCAGAACGCTCTTGGGACAAGAGAGCACCAGCTGGCCGGCTCTGGGGTCGGCAGAGACCAAACACAGGCGCAGGGAGATGCAGCGGCTGGTTTGCAGCCATGCCCAAGAGGGATGGGAAGGGGAAGGAAGGGTCCCTTGCCTCTGGTCTCACTTGGCTGGGCTTCTGACTGGGTCTGAGGCAGGGACTGCGATTCCTCGCTTGTGGGCACACCAGAAGGGCCAGAACCACAGCCAGCCTGCAGGCACGGCCTGACAGCACTCCATCCACTGGGATGGTCGCGCCCCTGAGTCTCAGCCACTCGGCTGCTGCTGCTGCATTGGCTTTTAGGCACAGCCAAAGCTCACAGGTAGGCCACAACGGCCTCTGGTTCTGCCTTCCTCCTGTCCCTGTGTAGGGATGGAGCATTGCTGTGCTTTCAGGAAGCTCTTGGCGAAACCTTCCAGCACGGCAAGCTCCTTTTGCCCTCCCCGTGGATGCTTGCAGTGGAATCCCTCATGGCTGGGTTCTGAGCAGACTCAAGCTGGCTCCTCTAAAACCCAGGCTCCTTGTTCCCTTCAGCGTGCTCAGCACGACCTTGCAGTGCACCATGTTGTGCAGCTGGACCTGCAGGACAGGGACCTTTGCAGCCTGAGCTGCCCTCACTCCTCTCTGTCCGTGCACAGAACACAGCGCGGAAGAGAACGGCAGCAGGGCCCTGTGTGTCCCAGGGCTCAGGGTTTGTGCCGCTTCAGCTCCGCAGAGACGCGAGTGAAGTGAACAAACCAAACAGTTTATTGAGGGAAGGAAAGCGGAGGGAAGGGGTGAGCTGGGAGGCAAAAACTGGGATGGGCAAACAAGGGTCTGAGGGCTGGAGGGAAGGAGGGAGAGAAGGAGCAAGGGAAGGAAGGGAGGAGGGAGGGAAGGAGGGAGGGAGGGAAGAAGGGAGGGAGCTGCCAACTGGGAGGGTGAGGGCAGGAGCTCCTGGAGCTTCCCACAGGCTCAGCTGGGACCAGCAACAGCTCTGCCTGGAGCTCGGAATGGTCCTCTCTGCTCTGCAGGTGCTCCCATCTTAGGTGGGAGCCGGAGGTCGCCGAAAGGCTCATCCAGCCGACGAAGTTCAGCAGATCTTGTATCGAACTTCAGCTGGATGAACTGGATGAGGAAGGAGGGGCTCTCGTGTTCCCTCAGGGCTTGAAGGGCTGCAAAACAGGAAGAGAGCCAGGGTCAGAGGCTGGATTGCAGAAATCCAAGGAAACCCTCCTATCAGGGCCACCCCACCCTGCTCTTGCCATGGCCAGGAGGGAGCGGGAGACAAGGGCAGGGGCCGGAAGGTGCTGGCCACGGCTCTGCCACGTGTCCCTGAAAGCTCTCCGTGCTCTGCCCGCGGCACCCCTCATCCGCACAGGGAGCGGAGCAGAGCCCTCCGCAGCCCGGGCAGGGATCGTAGCTCCGAGCCCAGGATTTGCAGCTGCCCCGGCGCACCCCGCCGCCGGGCGGCTGCCCTCACTCACCCTCCCTGAGGACCTGGAGCTCCTCCTTCTGCCCCATCATGAGCACTCCGGCGACCCCTGCCAACAGAGAGCCCGTGGCGGCCCCAGGCGGCACCGCTGCCCCCCGCGGGCGCTGCCGGCCCTGCGGCCACAACGCCCTCGTCCCCCGGCGGGGCTCAGCCCGGGCCTCTGCCGCATGCTGCCGGCCAAGCAAGGGCACGGCTGCGGCGGGGCGGCGGCAGCGCCGAGGGCAGGCGGGGCAGCAGCGCTCCGGGCCCGGGCCCGCTGCCTGCGGGGGCAGCAGTCGGGCGGGGAGGCGGGCAGGGACGCGGGGCTGGTGGCTCACCGATGCACCTGACGGCCGCCTCTCGCAGGCGCTTCTGCGGGCTCTGCAGGCACGGCAGGGCCCAGCGCAGGTGCTCGGCCGCTCGGTTCTCGTCCTCCAGCAGCTGCGGAGAGCGCCAGGAGGGAAGGCTTGGCGCGGGCCCTACCCCTCGGCCGGGCGCTCCCTGCGCCCAGCGCCGGCCTCCCCGGCCCGCAGAGCCCAGGGAAGGGAGCGGCGTGCGGGGCGCAGGCCGGCGCCCCTGGGGGCGGCGCTGGGCAGGGGCGCAGCTGCCAGCCCCACACGCTGAGCCCCGGGGCCAGGGGGCTGCTCCGGCCTGCGCCTGGGGCTTCCAGGCTGTCCTTACCAGGCACTCGGCCACTTTCATCCTCCGCTGCTTCTTCAGCAGCAGCTCCTCCAGCTCCCTCCTCCTCAGGAAGCGTGCCGCACAAAGCAGGGCTTCCCGAGAGGCCTGGAGAGCAGCAGAGAGCCGGAGGTGGCACCAGAGCCCAGGGCACAGGAGGACCCGTGTCCCTGTGCCGGGGCCGGCCAAGGGCTGGAGCCCGCCAGGCGCCAGGGCCGGAGGCAGCCGAGCCCCCTCGCAGGGATGCAGCAGCATCCCACAAAACCTCACCTCTGCCACACGCCGGTTCTCATCATGCCAGCGCAGGAAGAGAGGGAACAGGCTCTGGCTCACGACTCTCGTGAGATGCTTTTCCCTCTCTCCCGCTGCTAGCTCCATCACCCGGCAGAAGAGCTGGATGGAGAGCAGCTGCACGTGGCTGTTGTCCTGGAGGAAAGGACAAGAGCTCAGCACCAACTTCTCTGGGCCCACCGGGGCAAAGGCCCAAAGCTGCACAGGGCAAAAAGTTTCCAGCAGCGTCCAGTGCCTGTGGCTGGGGGCACAGAGCCTTACACTTTCCAAGTGTGGCAGGAGTGGCTCAGCCAGCTTCAGGGCGGGGAGGGCATGGAGAGCTGCTGGAGAGGCGCCCTGGAGGGCGAGCAAAGGCCGGCTCCAGAGACTCACGGCCAGGGCAAAGATGGCCTCGTTGTCCCCTCTGGAGAAGAAGGTGCTGTGCAGCGGCCCGTCCTGCAGCACAGAGAGCAGCGCTGCAAGCACCTTCTCCACTGCCGCTCCTGACGAGCCGATGGTTCTCCACATCAGGGCGGCAGCTCTGTGGGAGCAGAGCTGTGCGTCACTGCCGTGCCCCGCGCAGCTGCGTGGGGCCGGGTGACAGAGCCCCGGTGCCCTGAGGGGCAGGCAGGGAGCATGGCAGCAGGCTCAGGAAAGAGAGGGGCCCGAGGGGCCCGGAGCTCTCCGCCTGTCCGGCAGACCCCCCTGGACAGGCTCTCCAGGGCCTTGGGCCCTACAGGCCCTACAGGCCCTACAGGCCCTGAGCTCTGGAGGCAGTTGTGCCCCGTACCCGTCACACGATGGGGCACAATGCAGGAGGCTCATCACCACGTGGGCAGGGTGTTCTTCAGCCAGCCTCACGATGTCCATTTGCAGCCCGGCATCCGCGGTGACAGGGGACACGAGTCTCTGGGGAATGTCCCTCACCGTGGCTGGCGCCTGGAGGAGGCATGGAGTGCTGTCTGAGGGAGCAACTTCCCCAGCTTCCCCTAAGAACTGCTTGCCTGCCACCACGTTGTGCTGGCCTCAAAGGCTGAGGGGGCCCAGCGGACATGGCTTGAGGGCCCACACGATCCTGGGAGGCCTTCAGCCCTGGCCCCAGGCTGCTTACCTGCTGCTGAATAGAAACACTCTTCTCCTCGGAAAACTCCAGAGGGAGAGCTGGAGTCTTCGTGGGTGCAGCGTCCATTTTTAGGATGCCCCCCCGGCTGAGGGCGTTGGTGGTGGCCATGGCCTCAGTCAGGCCCACGTCAGCCTTGGCCCTGCCCTGAGCCATGGCCCTGGCAGAGTTTGCTGCGCCCTCGGAGGACGCTGTGCTGGCACCAGGCTTTGCCTGCAGCTCGGCGGGCCTGGAGTCGGGCCGGGCTGCGTCCTGGGTTGCTGCGGCGGTGGTCTTCCTACGCCGAAGGCGCAGGAACCTGCGCAAGATCTGCAGCAGAGGGAAGGGCGGGAAGAGAGGGACGTTGCCTGGAGTGCTCCAAGCACGGTGCTGGGCCGAGCAGGGCCGGCAGGCCCGGCCCGGGTGGGGATGGCCGCAGGTACCTGCGCTGCTCGACGGAAGCGGCCGCGTGCGGGGTCCTGCTCTTGTGTCCGGTCCTTCCCTGCATCTGGCAAAGAGCGAGCACGGCCAGAGCTGAGGGGCTGCGGGAGAGGCCCGAGAACAGCCCAGCCCTGCGCTCCCCAGGCAGGGACAGCCCCAGATGGCCAGGGGACCGAGCACGGCTGCCGGGGGGGCAGCCCCAGCCCCTGTTCCATCCTGTCCGTGGCCATGTCCACAGGGGCTGGGGTTGGATCGGATGGGATGGGATGGGGCCAGGCTGGGCACAGGCACCAGCCCTGCGGCCCAGCTCTGCCACTCACCGTCCTGCAGCGGCTGCAACTGCTGCGGCTCTTCAGGCTGCTGTGCCGGGGCAGCTGCAGGGCCTTTCTTGTTTTTGCCCCGGAACACCCTGAAGAGGCTGAGCACTCTGCCCGCCATCCCGCTGTCTGACCTCGAGGGCACCTTTGGGACAGGCGCCTCGGGAGAGGTCCCAGTCAGGGAGCGCCGCAGTCGCGCCTTCAAGGCGCCTGCGACACAGAAGCCTCAGGGAGGCTACAGGACAGCAAGTCCTGCACTCTGTTCTCGAGGGCTCCTGCCACAATGACAGGAGACTCCTCGTGAACAACTGAGGTGATTAAGTCCCGTGGCCTGGCCGCGAGGCCGGCCGCAGGAGTAAGGCCTTGGGAATGCTCCGGGTCGGCAGCAAAGGAGCTCTGGCTGTGCGGGGGCTCCTCACAGCTCCGCTCTCTCGCTTCCTCTCCCGTCGCCTGCACTGAGCAACTGAGGCACAGCCGCGTGTGTCCCAACGGGCTGCTTGGACACACTGTTCCACGGTTACCGTGCTCCACCGTGTCACCAACGGCCCTTGCACACGCTGCCACGTGCCCTGGGGCCGCCCCCGCCCCGCCCAAACCGCCCCGGGATGGAAGCCATCCGTTGCCCCGAGTGTCTGAGACAGGCCGGGACACACCTGGGCCGGCCAAGTGCTCAGGGAAGGGCTCTCCACGGTGCCTGGCCCGCACAGCCCAGCTGCGTGCTGGCCCTGGGGCAGCATCTTCCAGCAAGCAAGAGGCAAACGCATCTTGCCAAGAGTTCAAACACCCCTGATAGGGAAGATGACATTTGTGTGTGCTTAAAGGCCTTTGAATTCACAGCTCTCCAAGGGAGCTTTGGGGCTCTCAGATGGGCAGAGATGATCCGGCTCAGACCTGTGCTCAGCGCAGGGGAACACACCCTGCTGCGAGTGCGTGGCTTGGTGTCCACAGGCCCAGGCAGGAGCCAAAGCTGCTCTTCACAGCCTTGTCCCTTCCCACACCCTTCTGCCAAGGGCAACGGGCCTCAAGGACTGAAAGGAGCGCAGGGAGCCAAAGGGAGACAGCTGCACCCAGCTCACACTGGGGGCTCCTGGGGAGGCACTTTCCTGGAGAAGCAAGCCCCTGTCCTTCCAAAGGCATTTCCCCAAGTTTGTACATTTCCCGGGAAACACCAACACACACTTAAGAAACTCTGGCAAGGCTGAATTACTTCTGGTCCTTGCAGCACAAGCACGCCAGCTCCAGCTCATCTTCCTTCCCTGAGTGTGTTTCACGTGTGGCTTTGGGCACACAGCCCCGGGCCCCCTACAAACACGAGCTGCCCCCTGCCACTTCACGTGCCTGAGCTCCTGCCTGCGGCCTCAGCAGCAAACCCAGGCTGCTGCCAGCCAGAGAGCAGAGCCCTGTTCCCTCAGGAGGCTCTGGTGAGCACCTTCCAGGACGCTCCGCTGTGCACGCAGCACTTCTCCTGCCCGCCCAGAACGCTCTTGGGACAAGAGAGCACCAGCTGGCCGGCTCTGGGGTCGGCAGAGACCAAACACAGGCGCAGGGAGATGCAGCGGCTGGTTTGCAGCCATGCCCAAGAGGGATGGGAAGGGGAAGGAAGGGTCCCTTGCCTCTGGTCTCACTTGGCTGGGTTTCTGACTGGGTCTGAGGCAGGGATTGCGATTCCTCGCTTGTGGGGACACCAGAAGGGCCAGAACCACAGCCAGCCTGCAGGCACGGCCTGACAGCACTCCATCCACTGGGACGGTCGCGCCCCTGAGTCTCAGCCACTCAGCTGCTGCTGCTGCATTGGCTTTTAGGCACAGCCAAAGCTCACAGGTAGGCCACAACGGCCTCTGGTTCTGCCCTCCTCCTGTCCCTGTGTAGGGATGGAGCATTGCTGTGCTTTCAGGAAGCTCTTGGTGAAACCTTCCAGCACTGCAAGCTCCTTTTGCCCTCCCCGTGGATGCTTGCAGTGGAATCCCTCACGGCTGGGTTCAGAGCAGACTCAAGCTGGCTCCTCTAAAACCCAGGCTCCTTGTTCCCTTCAGCGTGCTCAGCACGACCTTGCAGTGCACCATGTTGTGCAGCTGGACCTGCAGGACAGGGACCTTTGCAGCCTGAGCTGCCCTCGCTCCTCTCTGTCCGTGCACAGAACACAGCGCGGAAGAGAACGGCAGCAGGGCCCTGTGTGTCCCAGGGCTCAGGGTTTGTGCCGCTTCAGCTCCGCAGAGACGCGAGTGAAGTGAACAAACCAAACAGTTTATTGAGGGAAGGAAAGGGAGGGAAGGGGTGAGCTGGGAGGCAAAAACTGGGATGGGCAAACAAGGGTCTGAGGGCTGGAGGGAAGGAGGGAGGAAGGGAAGGGAAGGAAGGAGGAGGGAGGGGAGGGAGGAAGAGGGAGGGAGCTGCCAACTGGGAGGGTGAGGGCAGGAGCTCCTGGAGCTTCCCACAGGCTCAGCTGGGACCAGCAACAGCTCTGCCTGGAGCTCGGAATGGTCCCTCTGCTCTGCAGGTGCTCCCATCTTAGGTGGGAGCCGGAGGTCGCCGAAAGGCTCATCCAGCCGACGAAGTTCAGCAGATCTTGTATCGAACTTCAGCTGGATGAACTGGATGAGGAAGGAGGGGCTCTCGTGTTCCCTCGGGCTTGAAGGGCTGCAAAACAGGAAGAGAGCCAGGGTCAGAGGCTGGATTGCAGAAATCCAAGGAAACCCTCCTATCAGGGCCACCCCACCCTGCTCTTGCCATGGCCAGGAGGGAGCGGGAGACAAGGGCAGGGGCCGGAAGGTGCTGGCCACGGCTCTGCCGTGTCCCTGAAAGCTCTCCGTGCTCGGCCCGCGGCACCCCTCATCCGCACAGGGAGCGGAGCAGACCTCCGCAGCCCGGGCAGGGATCGTAGCTCCGAGCCCAGGATTTGCAGCTGCCCCGGCGCACCCCGCCGCCGGGCGGCTGCCCTCACTCACCCTCCCTGAGGACCTGGAGCTCCTCCTTCTGCCCCATCATGAGCACTCCGGCGACCCCTGCCAACAGAGAGCCCGTGGCGGCCCCAGGCGGCACCGCTGCCCCCCGGGGCGCTGCCGGCCCTGCGGCCACAACGCCCTCGTCCCCCGGCGGGGCTCAGCCCGGGCCCTGCCGCATGCTGCGGCCAAGCAAGGGCACGGCTGCGGCGGGGCGGCGGCAGCGCCGAGGGCAGGGGGCAGCAGCGCTCCGGGCCCGGGCCCGCTGCCTGCGGGGGCAGCAGTCGGGCGGGGAGGCGGGCAAGGACGCGGGGCTGGTGGCTCACCGATGCACCTGACGGCCGCCTCTCGCAGGCGCTTCTGCGGGCTCTGCAGGCACGGCAGGGCCCAGCGCAGGTGCTCGGCCGCTCGGTTCTCGTCCTCCAGCAGCTGCGGAGAGCGCCAGGAGGGAAGGCTTGGCGCGGGCCCTACCCCTCGGCCGGGGCTCCCTGCGCCCAGCGCCGGCCTCCCGGCCCGCAGAGCCCAGGGAAGGGAGCGGCGTGCGGGGCGCAGGCCGGCGCCCCTGGGGGCGGCGCTGGGCAGGGGCGCAGCTGCCAGCCCCACACGCTGAGCCCCGGGGCCAGGGGGCTGCTTCCGGCCTGCGCCTGGGCTTCCAGGCTGTCCTTACCAGGACTCGGCCACTTCATCCTCCGCTGCTTCTTCAGCAAGCTCCTCCAGCTCTCCTCCTCAGGAAGCGTGCCGCACAAAGCAGGGCTTCCCGAGAGGCCTGGAGAGCAGCAGAGAGCCGGAGGTGGCACCAGAGCCCAGGGCACAGGAGGACCCGTGTCCCTGTGCCGGGGCCGGCCAAGGGCTGGAGCCCGCCAGGCGCCAGGGCCGGAGGCAGCCGAGCCCCCTCGCAGGGATGCAGCAGCATCCCACAAAACCTCACCTCTGCCACACGCCGGTTCTCATCATGCCAGCGCAGGAAGAGAGGGAACAGGCTCTGGCTCACGACTCTCGTGAGATGCTTTTCCCTCTCTCCCGCTGCTAGCTCCATCACCCGGCAGAAGAGCTGGATGGAGAGCAGCTGCACGTGGCTGTTGTCCTGGAGGAAAGGACAAGAGCTCAGCAAACTTCTCTGGGCACCGGGGCAAAGGCCCAAAGCTGCACAGGGCAAAAAGTTTCCAGCAGCGTCCAGTGCCTGTGGCTGGGGGCACAGAGCCTTACACTTTCCAAGTGTGGCAGGAGTGGCTCAGCCAGCTTCAGGGCGGGGAGGGCATGGAGAGCTGCTGGAGAGGCGCCCTGGAGGGCGAGCAAAGGCCGGCTCCAGAGACTCACGGCCAGGGCAAAGATGGCCTCGTTGTCCCCTCTGGAGAAGAAGGTGCTGTGCAGCGGCCCGTCCTGCAGCACAGAGAGCAGCGCTGCAAGCACCTTCTCCACTGCCGCTTGACGAGCCGATGGTTCTCCACATCAGGGGGCGGCAGCTCTGTGGGAGCAGAGCTGTGCGTCACTGCCGTGCCCGCGCAGCTGCGTGGGGCCGGGTGACAGAGCCCCGGTGCCCTGAGGGGCAGGCAGGGAGCATGGCAGCAGGCTCAGGAAAGAGAGGGGCCCGAGGGGCCCGGAGCTCTCCGCCTGTCCGGCAGACCCCCCTGGACAGGCTCTCCAGGGCCTTGGGCCCTACAGGCCCTACAGGCCCTACAGGCCCTGAGCTCTGGAGGCAGTTGTGCCCCGTACCCGTCACACGATGGGGCACAATGCAGGAGGCTCATCACCACGTGGGCAGGGTGTTCTTCAGCCAGCCTCACGATGTCCATTTGCAGCCCGGCATCCGCGGTGACAGGGGACACGAGTCTCTGGGGAATGTCCCTCACCGTGGCTGGCGCCTGGAGGAGGCATGGAGTGCTGTGTGAGGGAGCAACTTCCCCAGTTCCCCTAAGAACTGCTTGCCTGCCACCACGTTGTGCTGGCCTCAAAGGCTGAGGGGGCCCAGCGGACGTGGCTTGAGGGCCCACACGATCCTGGGAGGCCTTCAGCCCTGGCCCCAGGCTGCTTACCTGCTGCTGATAGAAACACTCTTCTCCTGGAAAACTCCAGAGGGAGAGCTGATCTTCGTGGGTGCAGCGTCCATTTTTAGGATGCCCCCCGGCTGAGGGCGTTGGTGGTGGCCATGGCCTCAGTCAGGCCCACGTCAGCCTTGGCCCTGCCCTGAGCCATGGCCCTGGCAGAGTTTGCTGCGCCCTCGGAGGACGCTGCTGGCACCAGGCTTTGCCTGCAGCTCGGCGGGCCTGGAGTCGGGCCGGGCTGCGTCCTGGGTTGCTGCGGTGGTCTTCCTACGCCGAAGGCGCAGGAACCTGCGCAAGATCTGCAGCAGAGGGAAGGGCGGGAAGAGAGGGACGTTGCCTGGAGTGCTCCAAGCACGGTGCTGGGCCGAGCAGGGCCGGCAGGCCCGGCCCGGGTGGGGATGGCCGCAGGTACCTGCGCTGCTCGGCGGAAGCGGCCCGGGCGGGGTCCTGCTCTTGTGTCCGGTCCTTCCCTGCATCTGGCAAAGAGCGAGCACGGCCAGAGCTGAGGGGCTGCGGGAGAGGCCCGAGACAGCCCAGCCTGCGCTCCCCAGGCAGGGACAGCCCCAGATGGCCAGGGGACCGAGCACGGCCGCCGGGGGGGCAGCCCCAGCCCCTGTTTCCATCTGTCCGGGCCATGTCCACAGGGGCGGGTTGGATCGGATGGGATGGGATGGGGCCAGGCTGGGCACAGGCACCAGCCCTGCGGCCCAGCTCTGCCACTCACGTCCTGCAGCGGCTGCAACTGCTGCGGCTCTTCAGGCTGCTGTGCCGGGGCAGCTGCAGGGCCTTTCTTGTTTTTGCCCCGGAACACCCTGAAGAGGCTGAGCATGCCCGCCATCCCGCTGTCTGACCTCGAGGGCACCTTTGGGACAGGCGCCTCGGGAGAGGTCCCAGTCAGGGAGCGCCGCAGTCGCGCCTTCAAGGCGCCTGCGACACAGAAGCCTCAGGGAGGCTACAGGACAGCAAGTCCTGCACTCTGTTCTCGAGGGCTCCTGCCACAATGACAGGAGACTCCTCGTGAACAACTGAGGTGGCTAAGTCCCACGGCCTGGCCGCGAGGCCGGCCACAGGAGTAATGCCTGGAATGCTCCGGGTCGGCAGCGAAGGAGCTCTGGCTGTGCGGGGGCTCCTCACAGCTCCGCTCTCTCTTCCCTCCCGTCGCCTGCACTGAGCAACTGAGGCACAGCCGCGTGTGTCCCAACGGGCTGCTTGGACACCTGTTCCACGGTTTACCGTGCTCCACCGTGTCACCAACGGCCCTTGCACACGCTGCCACGTGCCCTGGGGCCGCCCCCGCCCCGCCCAAACCGCCCCGGGATGGAAGCCATCCGTTGCCCCGAGTGTCTGAGACAGGCCGGGACACACCTGGGCCGCCAAGTGCTCAGGGAAGGGCTCTCCACGGTGCCTGGCCCGCACAGCCCAGCGCGTGCTGGCCCTGGGGCGCTCTTCCAGCAAGCAAGAGGCAACGCATCTTGCCAAGAGTTCAAACACCCCTGCTAGGGAAGATGACATTTGTGTGTGCTTAAAGGCCTTTGAATTCACAGCTCCAAGGAGCTTTGGGGCTCTCAGCTGGGCAGAGATGATCCGGCTCAGACCTGTGCTCAGCGCAGGGGAACACACCTGCTGCGAGTGCATGGCTTGGTGTCCACAGGCCCAGGCAGGGCCAAAGCTGCTCTTCACAGCCTTGTCCCTTCCCACACCTTCTGCCAAGGGCAACGGGCCTCAAGGACTGAAAGGAGCGCAGGGAGCCAAAGGGCGACAGCTGCACCCAGCTCACACTGGGGGCTCCTGGGGAGGCACTTTCCTGGAGAAGCAAGCCCCTGTCCTCCAAAGGCATTTCCCCAAGTTGTACATTTCCCGGGAAACACCAACAACACTTAAGAAACTCTGGCAAGGCTGAATTACTTCTGGTCCTTGCAGCACAAGCACGCCAGCTCCAGCTCATCTTCCTTCCCTGAGTGTGTTTCACGTGTGGCTTTGGGCACACAGCCCGGGCCCCCTACAAACACGAGCTGCCCCGCTGCCACTTCACGTGCCTGAGCTCCTGCCTGCGGCCTCAGCAGCAAACCCAGGCTGCTGCCAGCCAGAGAGCAGAGCCCTGTTCCCTCAGGAGGCTCTGGTGAGCACCTCCAGGACGCTCGCTGTGCACGCAGCACTTCTCCTGCCCGCC